>JAPMOQ010040473.1:999823-1036035 GCA_026543055.1 Argiope trifasciata
ATTAATTCAAATTTCACTTCTGTGATACGAACTTTATTTCATAAATCATTAACAAATTTTTTCTACCTAGTTTATTGCAATTTGTATTATCGTATTCTCGAGTTCAATAGGAGTACCATGATTACCATCGGAGATAAATAGGATTACCATGAATAAATGTGGGGATAATTAGAAATACGTTTTCAATTTCGGAGAAAAACTTTATTTCCCAAGCCAGTTTAGTATTAAGCCGTTATGTTTGCAAACAAACTGTTGGATAGTATAAATTTCCTGGACTTGAAGAGGTCAAAATGTGGAAATTTATCAAATCAATAGGGTGATCCTGAGTTCCGCTCAGTTCAGTTTTATTAACATCCTTCTTTAAAACTTGACTAGAGCTACTTTGGGACAAACCATGGAATATTGAACCGCTTTCAGATGACAAGGAAGACACCTGAGTTGGCACATCTGCACCATATTAACAGGAGAATATATTGCCCAACCGGATTAAACGTGCCCCAGCTGTTTCTGCGGCAGAATTGGATCTCGAACCTGAAATTTTCCTGTTCCGAAGCCGAAATTTTACCACCAGGATATTGAGGAAGAAGTGTGTGATATAGAAGGATCGTGAATTTACGTTACTTTCAAACTTTCATAATACAACACTGCAATGATCATTTATTGTATAGTTATATGTTTGTGCAATTAATGCTTGGAATGAGATTCATACACAAGAAATAAGAGATGTAAGGGAAGACAATAGAGAATCGGGTGAAGTAATGCATTGAGCACGGTAAACGAATCCTGTGGCCACCTTTATCTTTCGATTTATACAGTCCCGATTTCTTTTTATGGACACCTTCGAATAGGACACATACTAAATAGTCTGAATAGGAAAATAGGCGCAAAAACCTTCCATCTTTAAACATATACGCAAATCACAACACGATCTTGTTTAGGCGAATCCATATCAAGCAGGCGAGAATCTCAATGCTTGAATATTTGCAACTGCTGCGCGGGTGCCTGAAATACCTGACTTATATTTGATTCAAGAGCCAAATATAGACTGAAAATAAAAGTGAAATACCTTCCATCTTTGAACATATTGTTTAAGCAAATAACATCACCAATGAAGTCAAACATGTATTATTGTTAGATGTAAACTTTGATCTGTTGTTATAGTTAGTTTAATTCAGTTATATTAACGTCCCATTTTAAAGATACACTAAGATCAGTTTAGCAATTTTGAACCGCAATCTGACGACGAGAATGGACACTTTAGCTGGCAACCCTCTCTCCTTCAAAATTACACACCACAGTAATGGGAGGACGTTTTGTCACGACGGATTTAAAGTGGGCCAGACCCGCTTACACGGCGGTTCTCTGATGGAATTAAGCAGTTACTGTAAGCAACTTGTTACTCTTGCCAACAGGGCAATTTCCGTATTTCTTTTCATCTGTTATTTCCTGTGTTTTCTTTTATCTTAGTCATTTCGAGATAAATCCATGCATTCATGTACAATAAATAATTGTTATAGTGTCTTGTACCAACTAAAGAAGTTTGTATCCTAAACTAAGTATCACCGTCAATTTTACATGGTTGTTTTTTATCTATTCTTCGGAATAATGTTACAGTATTAAAAAAATTGAAAAGTGTAGCAATAGCGTTATTATGAAAAACTAACGTTAATGAATGAAACCAAGAGTAATATGACTATGGTAAATACACGCCTTTATATAATTCATAAAATATGTATTTACGAGCAAATAGTATACTTCTTTATAATCTACATTCACTATAATTTCATCTATGAGAAGATGAAATGATCACATTTTTCCTTAAGTAGATTATCTTATTTAATTAACTGAAAAGACTAGTAACTTGTTTACTATAAATAGGCAATTGCTTTCTCTTAATCTCATTTTAATTAGCCCTGTAAATGCGAAATCTTCATTATAAAACATCAATTGTTTCTCCTTACACAAGACAGCGGGGACGGTTTCGTTAATTAAAATGAAGAACTTTTAATTCTAAATAAATAGGAATTTTACGCAAGTAAAATTTTATATACGACAGAAAATTCTGAACATGCAGAATTAATTATTTAAAAAATAAAGCAGCCAAAAAATATTTGTTTCTTAAAGTATTTATTTTTAAAATCAAATCGAATATGTGTTGTGATGCGATTGATTTCATGCTCATAAGCACAAATCGGTAAGCTCAGAAAGAATAATTTTGAGTAAATTCAAACCAAAATTAGCATAATACTTCAGCAAAGGTTTAATAATTATGGTGGACTTTTTTTTAGTTAAATATTTTAATAGTAAAAATTTCAAAAATAGGAGCATTGAACGAACAATGAATATCCCATTACTTAAAAATAAAATTAATATATGATTTTTTCATGATAAGTAACTTCTAAAGGTTTCTATTACTGGTCAGATAAAAACATTTTGAAATCTGCTATCGCAAATTTCAAGTTATCATGTGAGAGACGACATATTATAGTTTGTCTTACTTAATTTAAGTCATTAACGATTTGAAATCAATTTGAAACAATCTTGTGACCATTAGATTATGCATGCGTCGATATTCAGAAAAACGATGGGTTTTTTCTTCTCAAAATCGGTAGAGCTGCAAAACTTTATATCGAAGTCAGAATTTTTATTTATTTATTTTGGTGAAAATTCTGTTTTAAAGCTTGAAATAATCATGTGACTATTACATAGCCCAATCTTCAAATTTTAGAGAAGCTTTGGTTTTCCCTCCCTTCCATCTCAAAATCGTTTTCGAGCGCCACACTTTCTTTGCCAGCTAAGAAAATTAAACTTTTATTGAAAAAAATTATACATAACTTCCAATGCCTCCCTGTTTCGCGTTCCTTCCAGTTTTCTTCTTTGTGCTTTTTCGGACTATACTTCCTTACGACCATTCTCTTTATAGGGCAGACAGAATAATCGGGTAAATAACAGACAATCGAGTCAAGTAGTAACTTTTTATTCGCGATATGTCGCCAAATGCGGCAACCTTCTTTATCATTTTATAATAACCCTAAAAGCTAAAAATTAATGCTTCACAAAAGATAAGTCGCCAGTTTTCTGCCCATACTCTTTTTGGCTTCAAAACCACAAAAGACTTGGGAATATTTAAACGAAAAAATCACCACGTTCTCGTATGATAATATATATGATAGATACATAATATTAGTATATATTGATGTCTAATATTTAACACGATTTCAATGAATAGAATAAATAACATATTCAATAACATTTTAAACATATTGACATTTCAAGAAAAAAGGGAAAACGACCATACTTTTATTAAAAGAGCTCCTGTCAGATTTATTGTTAAAGAATAATTTATAAATTTTGGACTTTTCAAAAATATATAAATCAAATTATTCAGTAAGCAGTGAAAGGCCTACATTTTATTAAGACTAAATTTGAAAAATCAGTTTTTTTAAAGAAAATTTTTTCCTAATCCTTTAATTTCTTTATTACCAGCCATTACATTATCGTATTACGCCATTTATTATTTATCGCCATTACATTATTATATTATTCCATCATTTGGAATCGCCAGTAGGTTTAAATTATCGCTCCTATTTTGTGCTTTTTCCAACGAGGAATTAATTATATGGGAACGAAATGTTAGAGCCAATATTTGTCAGTTTTTTTCCCCCGCTGTGCAGGTAATGGCGTATCGGAAGAATCCTAAAAGGGTCTTTCTTTACCTTGAGCAAGACTGATTCGCTGAGCTTTTCTCTGTTAATTATTTTGACGGCGACTTTCTTTCCCGTCACGCAGTGCACTCCCAGCTTCACCAGACCTGCAAAATAAATAAAAAATATTATTATCTTGATATATTTACATTATGATAATTTCTCAAAAAAAATAATTTGGTTTGGAAAAAGAATCCCTAGGAATGCTCTCTACTAGTATTTACTGCATATTTATGAAAAACAGTTCGCAACACACTGCCGGGGTTAAAAAACGGGAGTTTCTTTTCAAAATTTTCTCGAATACACTCTGATAAAAATGAATTTGATTGTTTAAGGTGTTACTTTTGCAACATATTAAAAAAAAATTCACACAGAGCCACAATTGCAGTCACAAAATCACATACGCAAGTATGTTATAACATGAAAGTGGAAATGACATTCTTTTCCATCATGTTAAATGTGTTAAATTTCGTGCCAAAAAAGGAGTATTTGCGAGAAATTTAAATTATCGCCTCTATTTTGGGCTTTTCCAACAAAGAATTATAAGGGAACGAAATGTTTGGACTTTTCAAAAATATATAAATCAAACTATTCAGTAAGCAGTGAAATATCTATATTTTATTAAAATCAAAATTGAAAAATCAGTTCTTTTTAAGGAAAACGTATAAATATTCCCAAATCTTTTAAGTTCTTAATCACCAGCCATAACATGATTGCGGGACATTATTCATTAAAAAGATGGAGATCAGAATTGAGGAAAATGAATAAAAAATTATTATCTTAGTATAACAAATTAATTTATTATCATTATGATAATTTCTCAAAATATAATTTAGTTCTAAAAAAGAATCCCTA
The DNA here is from genome assembly GCA_026543055.1 of Argiope trifasciata. Taxonomy (NCBI): domain Eukaryota; kingdom Metazoa; phylum Arthropoda; class Arachnida; order Araneae; family Araneidae; genus Argiope; species Argiope trifasciata. The sequence continues at coordinate 1,004,383 of JAPMOQ010040473.1, forward strand.
GGAATGCTCTCTACTATTGAATATTTATGAAATACTATACGCTAATCGATTCTCAGCACACTGCAGGGGAAAAAATGAGATTTTCTTTTCAAGACTTTCTCGCAGACACTCTGATAAAAATGAATTTGTTTGTTTCAGGTGCGACTTTCGCAACATATTAAAACAAAAAAAATCCCACAGAGCAACAACTACAGTCACAAAATCACATACGCAAGTATGTTATATCCCATAAAGTGGAAACGACATTCTTTTTCATCGTGTTATATTTCGTGTAAAAAAAAAGAGTATTTGCGAGGAATTTTACTGCACTATTTTATTCGAAAAAAATCTGCAGTTGAAGGTCACAAAATTCTTGTTCAGGCTTACGCAGCCATGGTCTGTAGAGATTGGTAATAATGATTTTTATCTTGAAGATAAAGAACCACATCGAAGTTTGAAGACTGACTATTGGAAGCATTACTTCACAAAAAATCATGTCAAACGTTAGCTGAGCTTGCAGAATCGTTAGAAGTTGATCGCACAACAGTTTCGAAACATATTAAAACATTAGAAATGATTCAAAAGCAAGACCATTGGCTGCGGCATGAGTTAAAACCGAGATACGGCGAACGGCGTCTTTCCAAGCGTGAAAAACTTCTTCAACTGCTGAAAAGGAAAGGATTTTTGGCTCGTATCGTAACTGGCGTGAAAAATGCATACACTACGAAAACCGTAAACGTAGAACTCTGGCATTGCATCAACATTTTAGCGTCCAAATATCCATGGTTCCAAGCATCTGATGTACATTCGGTGGGATCAGCTGGGTATATTTTATTATGAGCTGCTCAAACCAAATGAAACCATCACGGGAAATCGCTACGGACTACAATTAGAGCGAGTAAGTCGATAATTGAAGGAAAAACGGCTGCTATATGAGCAGAGACACGATAAGGTCATTTTACAGCATTATAACACTCTGCCACATGTTGCAAAAATGGTAAAAACATACTGGGAAACGCTGAAGTGGGAATTCCTACTCAATCAACAGTATTCACCAGATGTTGGCCCTACCGACTGCTACTTGTTCCGATCGATGACACATGGTGTGGCTAAACAGCACTTCCGTTTTCAAGAAGATGCCAAAAATTGGGTCGATTCTTGGAAAGCCTCAAAAGACGTGTCGTTCTTCCGATATGGAATTCAAATGTCAGTTTAATTTTAGTTACATTAACGTCCCGTTTAAAGCAACACGAGGGCTATTTTGGGACTGACCTCGTCACTTTGAACCACGGTCAGATGATGAGGACACTTGAACTGCACCCCCCTCTCCACACCATGCCGCACAAGTGGGAGAACGTTTGGCCTGACAGATATAACTTGCAAGACACCCCCCGCCCACATACTCGACGGTTCTTCAGTGAAATCGAGTCTCGAACCTGCAACCCTCCGGTTCCGAAACCGAGACCTTACCACCAGGCCACCGCGGCCCTACAAATGCTGTCAGAAAGATGGAGAAAAGTAGTGGCTAGCAGTGAGCAATACTTTCAGTAACATGTTTTTTAAATATTTTTTTTAAATAAAGCATTAATTTTCACAAAAACAGCTAGAACTTATTAAAAAACCCAGTAGAAACATGATTTCTGAGCTTCTTAAATTCCTGAAAAAATTCCTAAAATTTCTATTAATTTTAAAATGAATTGAAATTTGGCAAATTCCTTTTATGTTGAGCATATACTAGTTAAGAAGAATCGCCGTGTAGTAGTTGTAGGACCAATAAATTATAATAAAAAGTTTTACACACCTAAATATATCACATGATGCATTACACACTTGGTGGATATTTTCCAGTATATCAACAATGCAGTGTTAAAATTACGAAGCGTTTGGATACACGAATTATGTTAATTAAGTAATCCAAACAAGAGTTTGAATTAAGTTGATTAAGAAATTTTTTTATTAAGTTTATCCAAAACAAGAGAGATTATAAAACTTTCTAGCTACTCTCTATTAAAGAAATTATCCCTCATCCATCGTAAAAAAAGTAAGGCTTTCTGTACCCTATGTAAAGCACAGAATACCTTACATGGCGCTAAAGTGCACTGATTAAGAAACATTGACATTTGTCATTAATTTGGCATTTTTTTTTTCTTGATCTACCTTTGATCCCTAGCGGGAGATTTGATGAATAATTCATGGCACACGTTTAACAGTGTCCAGAAAACAAATTTTACGTTTTAGACTATCTTCTCATTCCGTTCAAACCAAAATTACAACTGCGTTTAAAAATCATGAACCAAATTTATATATTTAAATAGTCACGCTTCTTCAAGTTATGATACTTGAATGCTTCCAAAAATACCGAGCAACAGACATTCAACCTTTAGTTGAATTCGCCTCAAAATTTGATAAGAATCTACAACAAAGTTGTTAAATCTGGGCACCAAATTTTATACATCAAGTTCTCTTCATTTTATTGTTATTGTGTTAACTGTATTCGAACAGCCAGACACCCTCTGAAAATATTTGCTCAAATTTTTACTCAAAATTTGATGGGAAAATATCAACATATCAACAATATAGTGTAACTACAACTACAACCTGCCTCAAAATTTGACAGGCATCTACAACATAGATGATAAAATATAAAAATAGGTGAAAAGATATTATAGCAAATTTTGTTCAAATTGAATTCAAAATGTTTTTGATTTATCTTTTTTCACAGACAGACATGATACCAAAAATGTATTTTTCAAACTCAGAGAGATCTAAATTGAGAAGAATCGTCAAAATCTGGTATTCGAACTTTCTGTCGATTAGAATACACGAGAAATTAATAAAACAAACTAGTCATTATTTATGATAGCGTCCACAATAAAATAAAATAGCCACAATTAAGAATTGCATCAACAATGAGACAAAAAATCTTTATTTGTTATCGGTACAAACGGTACACACATATTTTCTTGCTCCGTTGCCTTTATAATCCCTTCACACTGTATACTTTTTGTTCCTTTCCCCACTCCATAACGAGAGCTGTCACTGGGGCGAGCGCAATTAAATAATCGCGGCCATGTGTTCCAAACAACGGATCGTTTTATTGGATCCTTATCGTTAAATTAATTAGGCTCGTTCTCAACGGCGCGTGTGAACGGTTCCGCTCTGCTGCGTAATTAGATGGCACCATTCAAGAAATGCTCCCGGCCGCTTAATTTGTTTGCGAGATCTCATTATGCGCGAATATCACTCGCAGCGAACGCTACATCATAAGTGAGTCACTGATTCGCAACATCGGCGCTGAAGAGACATAATGATGACATGAAGGCTTGATAGATGCTGATTCGAGTACCATAAAGTATCAAAATAATCTTAAATCACATTAAGATGTGATTCATGGAATCATTTAGATGAGCCTTCCGTTTCTGAAACTACAAAAGAGTCGTTTTGGGATGGCTTTGAGTGTGGTACTGTGGGAGGGAGTCCAATGTGGCGGGTGATATTATGGAATCGCGCCAATGTGGAGATTGAATTCCACCAAGGATCAAACTCGCGATCTTCCGATTTACAGTCACGTAGCATATCCATTTGACAAAACGTATCAGCAATGTTTAGCAGCTGTTACTGGTTTATTAAGATACCACTACAATACTCCCACACCAATGAGTAGTCGAGAGACGAACGATTTTTATAGCGCCAAGCATTATGGTGAGAGAGGAGCATGTTTCTGTAGCCAAACGTTATGGCGAACGAAGAGAGTGTTTCGGTAGCGACAAACGTTATGGCGAGCGAAGAGAGTGTTTCGGTAGCGCCAAACATTATGCCGAGAGAAGAGAGTGTCTCAGTAACTCCAAGAGTTATGGCGAGAGAAGAGAGTGTTCATTGTCCGAGGTCACCAATGTGGTGGGTAGTATTGAGATGTCGCTCCAGTGTGGAGTTTGAATTTCGCCCAGGATAGAACTCGCGACCTTACGATTAGCTGTCGCGTAACATATTTGCTAGACAAAAGGGATCGTCAGTGTTTAGCGGTTGTTACTGGCTTATTAAGAAACCACTACATGAGTTGGTCATTTTGAGACATGGTCATGTGACAAAATACCCCTTTCACTTATCACTAAGGGGGAAATTTGTCAGAAATGCGCTGTAATTCAATTCTGTTGCGTACGATCTCGGAACTCACAGGCTTAAGAATAATGTAATGCACTAGATACTATTTTAAAGATCAGTAAAATTTCCTCATCTCTCAGACGCAACAATCATATTCATAAGCAATCGATATAAAAAATGATTCCAATTTGGTAGTTTGGAGAATGCATTAGTCAGTTCTTGAACACCAGGTTATTAACCAAAGGATACAACAGATGATATGGATACTGACATGCCAGTGAGACTATTTAGCAAGGTGGTGGTAGACTACTACAAGACTAACTGCTGACAGACAATGAGACTTCTGCAAATGGTTGACTATAAAAATGACTATCAGTTACATGTCACTAGGGATTGTAAAATCGGACCAAAAGTTTAATACCAGAATTAGGTATTTTTTAGATCTTAATGCCGGGATACCAGTTTTACATCAAGGGTTTGACAATGGTAGAAATTTTAAAAAAATAAAGAAAACACAGGTGTTTTTTGCTTCATTTGCCAGTTTTATTAAAGAGTGTAAATGTCACTAAAGTAATTCACAAACTATAATAGTACTAGGAACATCTACATAAAAGTAAAGGAACATCTTATTTAGTTAAATCCTTATCTCCTTATTAGTTTTAAAGTATTAGTATCACCATTCAGTCTGTGGTACTATTACAACATTTTGAAATGTGATCTTAAAAAACATAATGCATCAATAGTGCTATCAATGAGCCTAAAATGTCATTTTGTGCAAAAAAATTAAAGACCGCGGTGGCCTGGAGGTAAAGTATAGGCTTCGGAACTGGAGGGTTGCAGGTTCGAGGCCCGATTCCACCGAAGTATCGCTCGGAGCTGTAATAGGATAGTTTTAACTCGCCTCCTTGGATGATTACATATCTTATCACTTCTCTTGATTGTGTGATGCAACTTTGTGCTCACAGTCTAATTAATTTTGCCCGTAAATGTAACAAAAAAAATGTATACTATTTTGTTATGTTGGCGATCCCTGCACATATAGTACAGACAATTATAAAAAGTTCAAGTAAATACCGAAAAAAACAATATTTAAACCTTTGATTACCGGTATTACAAAATTGTTCAAATGGCTCAAAATACCAGTGTTCGATATCAGTGTATACCGGTATTGCAATCCCTACCTGTCGCAGTAAATAAATATTAGAAATATTTTGAGAGAAAGAGAGAGAATAAAATTCAGGATTTTTATGTAAGATGCTTTTCATTCAGAATTCATGTTGTGTAACAGAACAAAATTTAATTCCATATATGGATAAGATGACGATGTAAAGAGGTTTATAACTGTTTGTTTAATGACTCTTCCGATGAATTGCTTAAGGAAATGGGTAAGTTTATTTCGTTCATCGCTAGAGGAAATCGCTCTAGTAAACAAAGTATACGTATCTCTGTTTATTTTGTTTATAAAGATGCTTCACTGTTAAAAATTTATTGAAAATAAACATTAGTAACAAAACTCACTGAAGTGATGATCCAATTAACTTTGGCATATTGAATGACTTTTTGCCAGTTATATTAATACAGAAACTATGTCCTTGGTAAAATGGACAACATTAATGGAATTCTATAATAAAACTCTCCTAAGCAAATGTGTAAATGTTAACCACATACGTCCCCATTACGCATTTTCCCCATCACATCCATGTAATTACGCTTACTGCGAACTTAATTACTGTTTCGGAAAAATTCGCAGCTTCGAATTAGAGGTGATCACTAGTAGGAAGAGAAAGATCACAGAAACGTAAACTGGTAGCACTGTTGCGAGATATACTGCCGCGTGAAATACGGGGAGATAAAATTTTTGCATCAATAAAATAGATGGAACGTCTTTCTAAACATTAAACTTAAATTTGAACACAAAATTAACTGATTCTCGAAGTGTTATTTACCCAAAGCTTTTATGATTTCTCTAGCACACGCAGATAAAACCCAATCGGTAGCCCTTACACATACAAGTGAAACATAAACATAGCCATTAATAACGTTTTATGGTCGTACGAATGCTCTGCATGTGGTCATGGATATCTAAATCTTTTGAAGTTACTCCCTGGGTTTTCATTACATTGGGAAATGTCATAGTTTCTGTTATAACTTTCCTTTTCTGTACAGCAGATAACAAATAGAAGTACCGGTAGAAATGCCTAATTTCCTTTAAATTAATTTGGTGACAAAAGTTTAAATTTAAGGTGAGAATGAAGGAGATATGAAATGAAATTTAATAGTAGTTTATAGTTTTCTCATCTTAATATCGTTAATAAATTAATATTCTTCATTCGATATGCATACAGGTGGATCTACAGATGGTAATCAAAATAATGCAAAAACAGCAACAAATAAAAGAAACTTTAAGAAGTAGGTCCATCTTTTGAATGTAATACAGCTTGGATTGACATGGGAATAGAATCATATATTATATATAATGAATAAATATATTATTATAATGAATATATTGCTCTCTTATTCATGGAAATACTGGGAAAGTTCCCGGGGGAGACGCTTGTGGAAGATATCGATTCTGGATTCAATGAGCTAAAATCAACAAAACTGTTTCGATTATATGGACGCTGGAGAAGTGAGGACCAACATGAATGTTTCATTTTATTCTCGTGTTCATTAAACTATGATTGGACAAATAAAGCAGCATGTAAAGAAAAATTCTGTCTCCAGCAGGAAAGAAAATTTGTATCACAAGATGGACTTTCTAAGCTAAAACTTTTCTGTATTTCTTCCCAGTGATCCTTCTATTGATGGTTACATTTGGATCATCCGAAAACCAAAACACAGTTAGTCATATCATGGTAAACCCATCACCATGCCTGATTGAAAAAGACAGTCTCAATGATACGTCTGTGCAGGTATCCAATCAAGTATTCACTTTGTTGCGGAGAAAAGTGTTAGACATTCGTCAGATCCATGCAGAAGATATTTAGATCTGAACCTTTTGATTCAGTCCTTGTGTTGTTTTTCCTCTTCCAACTTATCATCTCAAGAAACAACCCATAAGCAGTACTCGAACCCGACCTTTCAAAGTTAAGTTATTTGTTTTTGACAGTGCAAATTTCGTGAACTTGAATCGAATAAATACGTGTACGTTAAAAACCTTTAAAAGAGTAGTGAAGACATATCAGGCTAAGTGGTTGACCTGCTGTTCAACCGATTTAAGATGATTTGTCAAGTTTTTATATTGAAGCATTGGCGGTTCGAATCTGTTTTAAAGGTTGTTCTACAATGTTTGACGAAGTTAACTTGATTAAAAATTCAACCTATTATTTTTTGCTCCAAGAACAAGACAATGAACTTTAACTTCAATAAATATGGGTTTTTTTTATGGATACTGCTTTCCTCAATGGGCTTCTTCGACAACAAATTCTACTTACAAACTTTGTTAACTTTCGGGTTCAGTGTAACCTGAATGATAGCAAAAAGTATGAAAGATGATTCATCTGACCGTATGATTGTCTTTCACTTGTTTAATGACCATGTTTTGTGGTTATGGCACCAATGGCATTAATATCTGTGACAAGAGGCCTAGAATTTGGTGCTCTCTAGTAAATGCTATGTTCATGAAAGCGCCTCCTAACTCTAATTATTGATACTAGAGAAGTCAGATGCTAATTGAAGTCGTTAATCATTCTCCCAGGCATTGTTTTCTTTTTTAGATATTACAATCCGCTGTAATATATGCCGATTTTTCCCTCCAACTCTCATTCTGTCCATTATTTAATTTTGTCATTTTTTCCTTGACATATTGTGTGGACACTGTGTAACGAATTGATCCAGTATCTGCCCTCACAGCCGATAGAGGACGCCCATATATTGACTGTGATTGACATTATGGTGACGTCACATGGAATTCGGTTGCAGTGTGGATCGCGAGTCAGAAAAAAGTCGGCGAGATTCGAGGGTGAACGTGATGTGTAGGGTTAAGCTGCTGAAGCAAAAGTCATTGATGCATGATGTTAGTGTGCATATAGATTTAAATGATGATTATGAAAATGAAGTTTAAGTAGTGTAATGTATGAATTTCTTCTTGTTTTTATGTTTTTAAAGGTTTTATGTTTGTGTGTATTGTCCAACTGTGATGTTATAAGTAAAAAAAATTAAAAAGACAGATTAGGCCAAATTGCTCATATCAAATTTGATGACATCCCAACTGTTAATGATTTCATATGAAAACGTCTAAAAATTGAGATATTTCGCTTATTTACTCTAGCTAGTCGCTTTCGGTTTATTTACTCCAGCTCCTGAAATTTGATTTCTTTTAAAATCTGTGAGGGCTGTCATTTTAAGTTTTTTGATAAAAATCAAGATATATACAACTTCAATAAAGCCACCTTATACAACCATGATATATTCTTTTTATATAAATAAAAACTGGCACCTAGAATTGTATTTGAATGCTTACGAAATACATTTTTAAATATGTCACTTTTATTCTCAGATGTTTCAATTATTTTGATAAACATATGTATATTTTATTGCATAACTCACATCATGAGAATTCCTGCATAATTTTAACACATTTTTAGAAAATATTTTTTAAATATTAACAATGCTTATCACAATGCAATCAAATCCAAATGGAATCCACTATTCATGATTAAATCGCGGTTTTTAATGAAGCCTCTTGAAAACTAACGATTTATAGTTTTATCTTATCCATTCTTTTAAACCAGAGCACGCACCCAAATGAGAACAAATAAATTATTTATATTTACTCGTAATTAGAATTAGCTTAATATTATTAACAACTCCTTTATTTCATTTATACATTGTGAAACGTAGGATCCAACCACAACATCTACCTGCATAATTCCAAACTTAATTTAATTCAATAATTAATTAAGGGTTTTCAGAATATTGCCCCTTGAGTTTCTGACAAGTATGTGTAATATATATCAGTATCAATTTAATCTACACGCTAATGAAACCAGATTACCTGGTTATTATGAAGCAGTGGACCCTCTGAAAGTATTATTGTAGCAAGAGCGACAAATTAAGATACAACACTGCTCTTATAGATGGATATACTCTGGCAGATGATTTATTAATTCTAAATTAGTCAGAGATCCGTTTTGATGTGATTGTACAAAAAAACCCGGAATCATTTATATGGCTTTAGCTTAACATTAATTAAATTCGCATAAATCATTCATATTTAATTTACCATATCTAATCCATAGTTAATCTTGTAAGGGAGCAGAAGGTCTGGTCTCCCCAAAACTCTCTCGCATACTTTCTAATAATTGATTTATCCACACGCTGAGCAAAATACAGTGGACCTTTGACAAGGAAGAGAATGTCTTGCATGCCATTGAAGCACAACAGGCATGAAATAGAGACATTTGGAGTGAAATTAGAAGTTTTATTGAATCTATCACGTGATGTGTGTGTTTGTGTGTTTGTGTGTGTGTGTGTGTGTGTGTGTGTGTGTGTGTGTGTGTGTGTGTGTGTGTGTGTGTGTGTGTGTGTGTGTGTGTGTGTGTGTGTGTGTGTGTGTGTGATAAAAGTTGTTGACCTAAACAAATAATTTTACAAAAAGATCCCTGTGTTCCCACTGCTTTGAAAGTCACATGTTCAGAAATCTTAATACTATAGTGGCACTATAAACAATATTTTCCATACCAAGATATTCTACCCAACACAAGGGAAAACTAATTTCATCCCCTTTTCGTCACGTTTATTTGCCCTCGATGCTTGAAAATATGCTGCCTCTTTAAAAACGGAAAGTCCTATTTACTGTCTTCGAATCTGCCAATCATTACACACACACATATATATATACTGAAGAGACAAAAGTCATGGAATGACTGTTAATATCGTGTCGGTCCTCCTTTTGCCCGGCGAAGTGCAACAACTCGACGTGTCATGGAGTCCACAAGTCGTTGGAAGTCCTCTGCAGGAATATTGAGCCATGCTGTCTGTATAGACGTCCATAATTGTGAAAGTGTGGATGGTGCAGGAGTTTGGGCACGAACGGACCTTTCGATGATGTCCCATAAATGCTCGATGGGATTCATATCGGGCGATCTAGGTGGCCAGATCATGCGCTGGAATTGTCCGGAATGTTCTTCAAACCAATCGCGAACAGTTCTGGCCCGGTGACATGGCGCATTGTCATCCATAAAAATCCCATCTTTGTGTGGGTACGCGAAGTCCATGAATGGCTGCAAGTGATCTGCAAGCAGCTGAACATAACCATTTCCAGTCAATGATCGGTTCAGTTGCACCAGAGGACCGAGTCCATGCCATGTAAAAACAGCCCACACCATTATGCAGCCACCACCAGCTTGAACAGTACCTTGCTGACAGTTTGGGTCCATGGCTTCGTGGGGTCTGCGCCACACTCGAACTCTACCATCAGCTCGTAACAACTGAAATCGTGACTCATCTGACCACGCCACGGTTTTCCACTGGTCTAGGGACCAGTCGATATGCTCACTAGCCCAGGAGAGTCGCTGCAGGCGATGTCGTGCTATCAGTAAAGGTACTCTAGTCGGTCTTTTGCTGTCATAGCCCAAGGAAGACAAATTTCGCCGCACAGTCCTATCGGACACGTCCCTCGTACGTCCCTCATTGATTCTTGCAGTGATTTGACGAAGTGTTGCGTGTCTATTAACATTGACCATTCTACACAGACGTCGGCGGTCTCGGTCGTTAAGTGCAGGTGGTCGCCCACTGCGCTGTCCATGATGGGATGTGATGCCTGAAATTTCATACTCTCGGCACACTCTTGATACTGTGAATTCACTAACGATATCCGCAATGGAATGACCCATACGTCTAGCTCCAACTAACATTCCACGTTCAAAGTTTGTTAATTCTCGTCGTGCCGCCATAAATCACGAAAAACCTGTTCACATGAATAACTTGAACACAAATGAAAGCTCTGGAAAACGAACTACGCATTTATACTTTTTCGCTGCGATACTACTGCCATCTGTATATTTGCATATTGCTATCCCATGACTTTTGTCACTTCAGTATATTTATATATATATATATAGCAATGCAATTAATCCTTGCCATGCAGTAAATAACACCGAAACTGTGTTCTAGACGCGTTTTTCTGAACCGATTGAAACACAAATGTGACACTGAGGTATCTTTTAAATCACACAATCACATTGAGATATTGTTGTATTTAAGTCATTGCGTTTTTGTTTTTTCATATTTACATGTTTCTATAAGTGTTGACTGATAGACTCCATGTTGGAATTATCTTAAAACTTGGTAGATATCTTCACCATAGACATTAAATGCGTACATTTAATTTTATCTGTATAACTCTGTTCGTTTTGTAATTATCCTGTTAAATTATATCAGAACAACCGGAGAGAAAGACTTCCTCTAAAAGGAATTCATTGAAAATCTAATAGAAATCTAGAAAATTGATATAAGGAACAAACACCAAATGCCATCCATTTATCTCGAAACTTTATGAATTATCTTTGTTACAAACAAACGAACAAATCAGATAAATATGAAAAAATATGTTTTTCGAACAGAGAATTTTAAAGAACAGAGATTCGTCAAAATCACGAATTCAAAAATTTTGACGATTACAATGTTTACTTTTTACTTCGCATACGAAAAAAGAATAAGAATATACCGACTGATATACAGTACGGCTTTTAATAAGTTATTGATCTACAAATAAAAGAAAATATACATCGATTCCATACATATGACTCATTGCCTTTGAAAGTTACATTGTTCATATGCAGACGGACAAGCAGTTATCTCATTAACATGGTGGTGGCGGGTTTAATGCCACTTGATCATAACCAAGCCCGAATGAGCGGACCTCCTTCGAATTAAGTCAGTGGTGTGCGCCTTTCTTTGCTAACGAGCATCATTAATATGAAAGTACGACTTTGCTCGAACACACACGACACAACCTTTTTTAGAAAGTGGTCAAACTCATTCATCCATCTGCATGTCAGAATTGAGATCCAAATCAAAGACCGACTCATCCCTGATTCAGTACCCTCAGAGGTATCGTTTTGCTATGGGAACTTGGAGGACTTAGCAGTCACGACCTACTGAACGTGCCCCAACTGCCATTAGTCAACACGGCGGTCTTTGACCGAGACGAGGACAGAAGACTGATGTTGCGAGACTGATCCTCTACCAACCAGTCTACAGCGACCCTAGATTTCCTTATAGCAGCCCTAACTAGAAAGCAAAATAATAGATTTAACATTGTCGCAAACTAATAAAGAAACCAATTAAAGATATGATTAAAAAGGTACAAGGATTAGAGGAAAAAGAATGAAAATTAAACTGGAATCGTTGAAATTCAATATTATGAATTTTGATGGGCTATATTAGATGAGAAGCTTTATGTCACACGAAAATTCAAAGTTAGAGAGGAAAAAATTTTAATACAATAAAAACAATACAATAAAAATTTTGAAAAATGAGGACAGAACCCGCGGCCTTTCGGTTGCAAAACTGATGCTCGACCAACCAGGCTACCGCGGTCCCTCATTAACCTACTATCTAGTACTGTCATACCCGTAATAGCACTCATCTATTGCACAATATTGTTTGATATTAAAAAATATTTGTAATATTGTATAATGTTGTTAAATATTAAATTAAATAATATACTATAGCACAATGTTGTACAACAGGATGTGCTACCTACGACTTTGTACACGAAAAAGAAACAAAGAAAACACTGAAATGTCCTTCCTTTCCAGGGTGAACCAGAGGTTCCACAGAAATACTTCTGAAGATGTGAGGCATTCCGGGCTGCAGGAATGGAGGCGTGACGGGTGTCTTTATCTTCCAGGGAGTCTTAACACCCCGGAAGAGCATCCCCATAGCCCGCAGTGTTGATTTTCCCACGAGCACAAACATCCCCTGCCTCCGTGGGTAATTGCTCGCCGCCTCCGATGGCTGAAATTGGAAATTCTCGGCATATGTACGCTCCGTTTAATAGGAGAGGGTTGCCTCCATTAAGCCTTTCGCGGATAGGAAGATGGGTGGTCACCGCAGGGCGAGAGATGAATGCTGCGGTTATTGGTTTGGGCCACCCACTCTCGTTCTTAGAATGTGTCAATATGAATTTTATTCTAATTGATCTCGCATCTATATAAATAAAAATGAATGTTGGTCTGTACGCCTCTTATGCGCTACTGCACAGCACATCCGATTTTAATAAAACTTCGGCTACTTTATTACTTGCAGTTATAAGATTGTTATAGGCATTGTAAAATTATGTGTCATATGCGTTGCTGTATTACTCGTCCGATTAAGATAAAACTTTGACAACATATTGCTGTTATATGAATTTTATTCTAATTGATCTCGCATCTATATAAATAAAAATGAATGTCGGTCTGTATGCCTCTTATGCGCTACCGCACAGCACATCCGATTTCGATAAAACTCAAGTTACTTATTACTTGCAGTTATGGGATGGTTATAGGCATTGTAAAATTATCTAATATGTAACCTATATAATAACAGAGTTACTGCTAGTAACAGATGTTTTTATGGAATTTACAAATATTTAAAATCTAGTCTGATTAGCAGGAAAACAAAATTTTTGCTCTACAAAACTTTGATAAGGCCCATAATAAAATATGCTGCTGAAACGTGGGCAATGACCGAAAGTGATAAAGAAATCTTAGCAGTAACTTTTTTGCAGTAACTTCCGAAAATATTAAAGTACAAATAATTTTACACCATCTTAGTTTTCAAAAAAATATCTTTTCAACTATATTAAACATTTTATGGTCAAAATACATTTTCTATGTTTAATCAATTTTAAAAGAAAATAGTTTAATCACATTTTCTAACATTTAACTTGAGAATTCTGAACGAATATTAAACGAATCATGCGATACAATAAATAGTTTCTTTCAATTCTGAAAGAACACCAAGCTTTACAATTCTAAAAGAATACACAAATCTAATGTATAAAAGTAAATATTTGTTTGTAGAATAGAATAAAAAATAGAATAAGAAATATTAATGCTTCTCCTTTATATAACCTTCAATTTCAATGAATGAATTCATTTCCGACAAGAAAATAAATATTATTCTTTCAATCCTTCCTAATTTAACAAGATAACTATCCCAAATTCCAAACGATATTTCCAAGATTGTTTTCTCTAAGACAGCAACGAGCCGGACTCCAGCTAGTTATTTTATAAAACATCCTCTACTAATCTATTTAAAACTTTCGTGGAAATTAAAGTGGCTGAAAAAATCTGAAGTGAATATTAGCAAACAATATATATATATTTTTAAACTGAGTCAATTCTTACTTAAGTCGCAGTTTTTTTTTTTTTTTAATTTAGTTACTTTTTATTAAACCAGCGGGTGACCGAGCTCTGCTCGGAGAAAACAGGTATCGAAGCTAACTCGAAGATTTAAATTTTCAATTGTGATTTATCAAAACAATACATGCCATAAGAAAATTTGTGAAACCATTGGTGAAAAGATTACCGGTTAAAGTGCACCATTGTAAACTATTCTAAACAAAGTTAGAGTTTGGAAAGGGAACTATTCTATACAAAGGTAAAGATTGAAGTGTGTTGAAGTTCAATATTTTTGACAAATTTATTTAGAAAAACCAAACATATATACATACATAAGAAACATAGTATAAACCTATAACAGCATAAACATAAAACTTTATTAGTTCGCCATATTGGCTATAGATGGCAGCACGTTACCACTTGAAAATTTAAGTAGCCATTATGGCGAACTAATAAAGTTTGAAAATATCCTATCTGTAACTCCGAACTGCTCGACCGTAGCGCTTCAAAACCGGCGCCAATCGATTCCTCGTGGCGAAAAACCCCAGAGCCCCAAGTTTACCGGAGTTTATTAATTCTGGGGCGATTTTTGACTTGGCAACCATTCCTCGTATTATGGTATAAGATAATTACAATTAATACAAATATATGTATACATATGACAGACTTAAAATGACAAAAGAAACTTTTTTTCAGCGATCTCGCCACTGACGATGGTTATTCTTATATTTATATCCCGCTAAATATATTATACAAGAGAAATTTTATTCTCCCATATAAAACAAAAATGAATTAATTTATCAAAAAATATTGATTTTCGTAAGAAATGAACTCGCTTTCTTCACCTTCACGTGAAAAATACTGAACGCCTGGCATTTTACCAATTGAGCTACTGTCTGTTGATTTCAATCTTCGTTACAAAATTCTAAAAGTCTATTTAAAGTATTAAAAATTAATTACATTTAATGAATGTATATTTGAAAAAAATGTATTAACATCGAGTGTCATCCACTACAAGTTTTGAACTTGAGTGGAGGAATAAAAAGTATTTTATAAACGATTGAAAATTTGAACAAGATATATAAATATATTTAGGGAGAGTGTGAACTAATACTAGGAATAGAAAAAGAACTTTTAAAGCTTATACTACTGCCTGAAATCTTAAAATTTTTCTTCGGCAATAGATTTGTAATTTGGGTCCTTTTTGTTTATAATATAAAATAAAATAGTAGAAATTGAAAAAGTTTAAGAAAAAAAACATAATTGTATGCCTATTTACTCTTAATTTTTAATTAGAGATACATTAAAAGTACACCTTTTATTTTTTTTTACAAAATTAATTAATGTTTATCAACATTCTTCCATCAAGTTATTTATGTTTCCGACTTCACTACATTTTTATAAAGCAATAGATAAATTTTATTTACAGATGTTTGTAACCATTATTTGAGAGTTTATTCAGAGAACCCGCATAGTTCACATACACACAGCACTGTTAAAAGTATAAGCAAGGCTTGAAAGTTTTTATTTGATTTTTGGCTACGAGGGTTAATATTCTGGACGAAAGTGAGACCCTTAGGCAGAAAAAAATCACTGCCTGAGGGACCCTTGAAAATGTCTTCTGGCTGGATTCGTCATTTCTTTCGAAACGGTTCCTTTTTCGCATTTAAACTTAATATTTCTTTTTTACTAGCTGCAATCAATCAATAATTTGGCAATGTTTTATCGAAATAGGATGAACGGTACGACAGTATATAAAATACGAACAAACAAATATTCTTTTTTATATATTAGATTCGTGTATTCTTTTAGAATTGTAAAACTCAGTTTTCGTTCAGGATGTTAATGAAAGAAACTATTTATTGTATCTTGCGTTTGATATTCGTTCATAAATCTCAAATTTAATTTTAGAAAATGGGATTATAATATTTATTTTAAAATTGATTAAACATAAAAACATAATTATGCCATAAAATCGTTAATATAGTTGAAATAATATTTTTTGAAAATGAAGATGGTTCAACATTATTTGTACTGCAATATTTTTGGTGGTTACTGCGAAAAACGCTAAAATGTAATTAAAATATAAAACTCCCAACGTTGGTCTCCCCAAAAATTTCTCGCATAATCTGTAATAAAAGTTGTTACCTCTGAGAATGATTTGCATACTACAGCTACAAAGCATTAACCTTTAACTTGATTTAACATTTCTGCAGAATCTATTGTCTCCTCGACGAGTTACCAAGAGGTTAATCCTTGAAAATACATGCGCTTGAGATTCCATTTTTTTTTTTAATTTTAGATCATTGTAATATCTCTATAATCATCCCGTAGATGTAAGCAATAAGCTGATCAAGTTTCATCGCAATCGGATGAACTATTTAAGAAGACATAAGAGACATACAGACACATTCATTTTTATTTATAAAGATTTGATTCCAATTGTCAACTAATTTTTCATTAATTAAAGTAAGCCATGTAGTTGATAGAAGACAAAATAGTCCAATATTTCATCAAATGGTGACTATTAGTTAATCAACTAATTGAGAAATGACTCCAGAATAACAAATTATATTTAGTAGAAATTACTTGCCTAAATAATTTAAACACATTATGTTTAGAAATGCTTGCATCCTTGCATAGGGGTAGCACGTCTTCCCCGTGATCTGGGCGTCTCAGGTTCGAGTCCCGATTTGGGCATAATTGTTCTTCTATGTTCCCTTTGTCAGGTGTATGAATGTGCCCCCTGGCGAAAAAGGGTTGTGCACGTACTCTTGGCGTTATGGTAAAAACATGAGATGCTCACTCGACTTAAATCACTGAAAGATCTGTCAGTGGTCTTGAAAAGTGTCACAAGTAACAACATTTTTAGAAACTGGTAAAATGCAGATATTACCCGCTACAATTTGTTTTGTGACCTTTTTTTACCCCCCCCCCTTTTTTGTAGCTGAAGTACTAATGAGTGCGAAAATTCTGTGACGTATTTTAATCTTCCAATGTAGAGCTTCAATAAAATGGAATGGTGGAGCGAACCTTCAGTTTTTACAACACCGTTTGACCAGTTTCAGTATTGTTCAAAAAGTAGCTAATTCTTTGAGCATTATGAAGTTCAGTTTGTACAACGGATTCAATTGTTATTTATTTATGTTCATTTCAGTGATAGCCTGAAACAACTTGTAACGAATTCCATAAATGTATTTCTGTATAACAAGTAAGCAACATTAAAAATTCTAAGATAAAAAAAAAAAACTTTGAAAATCTAACAACGTAAAAGCAATTAACAATATTTTACTGATTAGAATTTCAAAAAAAATTTTAATTTCTTTTTATTTATCTGAACATAGAACAATTCTCAAATGACTGTCAGGGTAATATATTGGTCAAAATCTATAAAGTTCAAAACCATATCGAGAATCTATTACGATTTTCTTTAATTAGTTTAGTTATATTAACGTCCCGTTTAAAGCAACACGAAGGCTATTTTGGGACGGACCTCGTCATTTTGAACCAAGATCAGATGACGAGGACGACACCTGAACTGGCACCCCCCTCTCCACACCACACCGCACCAGCGGGAGGACGTTTGGCCTGACGGATTTAACGTGCAAGAGATCCCCCTCACACGACGGTCTTTCGGTGGAATAGAGTCTCGAACCTGAAACCCTCCGGTTCAGAAGCCGAGACCTTACCACCAGGCCACCGCGGCCCTACGAATTTCATTAAAAATGAAAAAAGGTATCCATATATAAGTATACGAATGACCATCAGGTTAATATATCAGAGCAGTATTAAGGTCTTATCACAAGGTAAAATATCGTCCACTTCATCAGCAATTTTCTGTTTTTACCATCAAGAACCGGTTAAGCAAGTTTTTCGTCATAGTCAATTTTTTAACTAGCTTGAAAATGCCGACGATAGTGACGGAAATATCGTCTGTAAACGGAAATATTCAATGAATCATGTCAAAACTTTGAAGTGGCATCACATATTTGAAGTCAATTTCGTTGTCGTTTGTTGACGAAATGTACGGACGATGTTTCACCGTGTGAGGCCTTCAAATGCAATCAAACGGCGCCTTTCCATCGTTATGTCTGGGACATATTGAACCATTTCTATAGAAAACCTTGAAGTGATCACGGCAATTTTGCCAATAGATCTCAGAGTGATGAAATTAAATTTCAAATAAGAACTACTGGTAATAAGTTTAAATTGGAAGCAGATGCTTCAGCAATAAAGATTATGAAATGCCTTTTGACAAGTTCCAACAACATCCTGCCGAATGGTTTATTCATGATTTTCGAATAAAAATCCCAAAAATGGATGGAATAGAAATTTTTACAGATAGTTTAAACGATGAAAATAAAGTAAGAGCTCTAATAGATATATACTACTATGAGAAAGAGATTGATAAATGTCTTGTCAGATTATCGAATCATGCCACAAGTTTTCAGGAAGAAGATCAAGCTTTAAAAATGGTAACTGAATATTATGAAAGGATGGAGGACGGAGAGAAGTACTCGGTTTTTTCAGATTCCCCGTCAGTTCTACAAGCCATACAGGCATCTCACAATTGTAAAACAGAAATATGGACGACAAAAGAAAAGATAGAAAGTTTTAAAATCAACAAGTCGGTAGAATTGAATTGGGTTAAGGCCCATATTAGGATATATGGTAATGAAAAGACGGATCACTATCCAAAGTTAGAGACGCTGAAAGAGTGCTGATATCAATCCAAATCAACCATTTTCTTAAAAGGGCAATAGAGAGAAGAAATAAAACTACAATGATTTTACAGATGGGATATGTCCAAGAAAGAAAGACTAACTTTTGATTTCATTCCAAATCCAGAAATAAAAACAAGAAGATACCATCCACTGATAATCCAAATAATATCTGGACGTGGAAGATTTCCTGCATATTTCGAAAGATTTGGAAGGAAGGAATTTTAAAGGAATTTATTGAAATCTCAGAGCTAAGAAAAAATCTGAAGATTGAAAATAACGATTCGGGAGCAGTACTGATGATACTGCACCCAAACTGTTTTTAAACAACTGTTCGTACTGTTTTTCCAACTATTTGGAAACATGATGGTGAGGAAAAAGGACGTCGAAGAGATTGTTAGTTTGACGGATCGGTCAATGCAATTTTGAGCAATACTTTTGACAGCAGTGGACCACAACAAATCCTGTCGATACTACTACGTTCAGTAGTGTCGAGGTAGTCGGCTGTACGAAAGAAAGAAAGAAGGTTAATATATCAACAAAGATCTATATAGATCTAAACCATACCAAAAATCTGTCGCTATTTTCATCAGGAATGAAAAAAAATGTATTCATACATAAATAACCCTCAGGGTAATATATCGGTAAAAATCCATAAGTTGTTGTTACCCATGGCACTTTACAAGCCTGTCTACCAAGAGTTGTCAGCGATTTAGACCTAAATTACCGTCCCTTGTTTTTCAATAGCGCCAACTAGGGCCAAGAGTACGACTTAACAACTTTATGCTTCACATTCGCTTGCACAGCCCCTTTTTAGAGGGGAACACATTCACACTAATCACTGATAGAACACAGAATAACAACCCAGACCAAACCGGGACTCGAACTCGGGACGCCCAGATCACGGGGAAGGTGCGATATCCCTAAACCAGGACGCCAGCAAGATCCGTAAGTAAAAAACATGCATCAAAACCGGATCGAAAACAATCTGTGGTAGCTTTCTTCAAAAATGGGACGGAAAAGATATCCAAATATAAGTATCATGAATTATCATCATGGTGATACATAATGGTACATATGTATCACCATGTACATGGTGATAGATCCCTATGCATCAAAATCATATCAAGAACGATTTGCTGTGACTTTCTTCAGCAATAGGAAAAAACTATCAAACAGTATTACAAATGACCATCAAGGTAATATATCAATAAAGATCCCTATGCATCAAAATCATATCAAGAACGATTTATTGTGGCTTTCTCCAGCAATAGGAAAAAAGTATCAAACAGTATTCCGAACGACCATCAAGGTAACATATCAGTAAAGAACCACATACATCAAAACCATATCGAGAAACAATCTATTGTGGTTAACTTCAGAATTGAAAATATATATATATAAGTATCCCAAATGACCTTTTAAGGTAATATATCAATAAATATCCACATAGATCAAAACCTTTTCGAGAACAATCTGTTGTGGCTTTCTTCAAAAATGGGAAAAAAATGAATCAAACAGAGAAACTCCTCTCAACCACTCGGATGTATCTTATCGATCAATACCTTAGAGCCTTTCTGCAAAAGAAAAAAAATTAGGAACAGAGTTGTGGCACACCAAATCAAACTGCAAAATCTCTCCAATGTCTTTTCATGTTCATTCTAACACCTTCCTAATCGAATCAGCCAGCCGACAAGTTCTCTGGCAACCAATAAAAATCAAGTACAACACATCGTTTCTTGGCTTACGGAGGCCTCGCACGTCTGCAAACGGCTACTCGTCACTAGAAACGATCGCCACATCGAAGATGGTCTTAGCTTTTTTCTTCCAACTTATCAAGGGTTCCGTTATGAAGCAGTCGCCACCTCGTATGAGCGTGTCCAGACACGTTTACGATCCACTAAAGACGCGGAAAGGTTTGGGTTCGCCCAGCTCGTAAAGATGCGCCTGCCTTTGTGCATTGCGTTTTATGAGGCTCTTCTGAAGAAGTCAGGGGTCGAAGAAATAGTCGTGATGCTGGAAAAATATGTTAGCTTTTATTTCTTTTATTTCAGGGAAAGTCTGATAAGAAATACTGACGTGGTGCCGTATGCGTCTTTGATGGTTACTGTATCGTATTTATATATGCAAGAAAGAAAGCATTGAAGCTATTATCATCAAATTTGGATTTCGTTCAGTTCATTCTTCTTTTTTTTTCTTTTATTTCATAGAAAATCTCGTAAGAAATACTGACGTGGTGCTGTATACGCTTTAGATGGTTACTCTCTCGTATGTATATGCAAGAAAGAAAGCATTAACACTATTAACGCCAAATTTGGATTCCTTTTATTTCATTCTTCTTCTTTTTTTCTTTTATTTCAGAGAAAGTCCCATGAAAAATATTGATGTGGTGTCGCATATGCCTTTGATTGTTACTCTCTCCAATGTATATGAAAGAAAGAAAGAATTGACACTATTATCATCAAATTTGGACTTCATTTATTTCATTTTTCTTTTTTCTTCTTTTATTTCAGGTAGAGTCTGATATAAATACTGATGCTGTGTCATATACGCTTTAGATGGTTTCTCGTATGTATATGCAATAAAGAGAAAGCATTGACACTATTATCATCAAATTTGGATTTCTTTTATATCATTCTTCTTTTTTCTTTCTTTTCTTTCAGAGAAAGTCGGATAAGACGAGGTAGCGTATACGCTTTTGATAGTTGCTCTTTCGTATATATTCAAGAAAGAAAGAAATGACACTATTATCATCAAATTTGGATTTCGTTTATTTCATTCATCTTTTTTTTCTTTTATTTCAGAGAAATTCTGATAAGAAATATTGACGTAGTGTCATATACGCCTTTGAGGGTTACTCTTTCGTATATATATGCAAGAAAGAAAGTATCGACACTATTATCATCGAATTTGGATTTCTTTTATTTCATTTTTCTTTTTTCTTTTATTTCGGAGAGATTCTGATGATAATTCCTGACGTTGAGTTGTATACGCTTTAGATGGTTTCTCGTATGTATATGCAAGAAAGAAAGCATTGACATTATTATCATCAAATTTGGATTTCTTTTATATCATTCTTCTTTTTTCTTTCTTTTATTTCAGGCAAAGTCTAATAAAAAAAAAAAAATACTGACGTGGTGTCGTATGCGCCTTTGATGGTTACTCTCTCGTATTTATCTACCAGAAAGAAAACATCGACATTATTATCGCCAAATTTGGACTAAACTTCCAATCTCTATATTATATTATTACTCAGCATATTATCTCTTTTTTTTCTCACACACGCATGGCTTTGAAAAGTTTGTTGGTCGACTTGTATCTAAAATATGCAAGTATAAGAGAGTATCATGTGATTTATAAATTGTTAAATATATGTATCAGAAAAATATCACAATTTCATGGGAAATAAATGGCTTTTTAAAATTTGAAACTGAAGCATCCTCATTGATAGTTCAAAACCATTTAATAAAGTTGGATGTACGATTATATGCTTTAATTTAAGCAATGAAATCTTTAGTAAGTAATTATTAGACTTATGAATGAGGTCAGCATCTTTTTTTAAGAGACAATGGCTATTTTACAGCTATTTGAAAGAATGGAGGATTGTTATAAAAAATCTCTCTCTCAGTATTTACGGCACTTGATCATAACTTTCATAACCAAACAATCATAACTTTCACTACAGCATTTGAAATTCAATGAAGTAAGAGAAACGCGTACTTCAAATAACTTATACTGTAGAATTTTATTTCGAATCTTTCAACGTTTTTTTTAAAACGGTTCAACTTAATTTGTAAAAAAGAAATCTCATGTGTGTTAAATAAAATTTTGTAATCGATATTTGATCATTTCCTCATGGTCTAAAATTCTGAACTTTTGTATAATAATTGAATCAAGATGGAATTATTTTAATAATTTTAAAACTTTTAATTATCAACTAATATATTCATTTAGCTAAAAAATTGATTTTGAAAACAGGAGACCATCTAGAAATGAAATTAAGAAATTTTAATTTTTAAATTTTATACTAGTTATTAATTTAAATAATGCAATACAATAAACAGCAAAAAGTAGAAGATTATTTCAATAATTTTCTTCTGTATTACGTCAATAAAAAGTGAGATATAATGTTTTTTAAATCGAAAATCAAGCAATACAACACAGAAATCAGATCGTATTACGATCATTAGAGAGAAATCATTATATATAAAATAAAAGCTCAAATGCAATTTATATATGATTAAGATACATTCTAATCACCTTTTTTGGTTAAAACATCAGAATTTGGATCATATTAGAATCTTTTGCTTTAAATATATAAAAAATTACAAATACGATTAAAGAAAAAAAATATTTTTAAAATAGGAAAATTAAATTTATTTTTCAATAGAAAATATTCAATATTCTAGCTTTAATTTACTGCATTCAAACCATTTTCTAATTATTTTTAAGTATTGTTTTGTTTGATTAATGAATTTAAAAACTGTTCGCATCAAATGCAGGAACAAATTGAATAGTTAATCAATGCTTAATATAATCATCTACTAATTTTTAACCCGTAATTAAACATTGACTAATAGCTGCTCTTTGATATTTCACTTTAGAAATAAATTCAAACAACCAACTGAAATTATATTTTATAATTAATTTCACTTTATTTGCATCGAATGAAATCCAATTCCAAGACATTAAATCCATTTACATTACAGAGTATTTAAATTTGACTTTTATCCAGACAATATTTATAAAATGTGAAGAAAAGCTCCATCAGGGCTTCAAAATGAAATCTTTTAGTTAGAATTAAACCCTAATACAAATATGTTTTAACGTAAATAAAACCTAAAATAACCTTTAGAAATCAGAATTGAACAAAATATAAACATACGTAAACAAGCCTTTGGCGATCATCATCAACCGATTCAATAACTGAAATCAATTGCGCCAGGACTTGCAAATTGAAAAGGATTCGATGTAAGAAATAACTTTGCAAATAAATAACATCTTCAGAAAGGCGGGGGGGGGGGATATAAAATCAATAATCAAGAGAGAACCGTTTATTTAAACTCAGAAATGGTTGCTATAGAAACCACATAGGACTTCCAACTGTCAACACATCTCCATCCATTGAGCATTTCAGATGAAGAAAATTCAACCCAAAGGAGGAAATAGGCGTTCATTCAACAGAACGCAATTCGACTATTTTTTTTAAATTCTTTCACTTCGTTTCTTTTTATTAAAACATTTTTTATAAAAAAAACTACTTATTCTTATGGTTATATTTATTTGTATTCCATTTGAAATCTAAATCATTCAGTATCAAATTGAAAACGATTTGTTGTTATTTGGAAGAAAAACTTTCGAATCACTTCACAATTTTTCGAATGTCAGTATTATTATACATTCGCATCACCTGCAAATTTGATTTGGATTTGTTTGGATTTTTCTGGCGCAAGAACCATATTTTGACAATGCTGCGCCAAACCATTGTTAAAACCATATCAATGTATAACAATTAAAAACAAATAATCTATCAAAAGAACTTTAAAAAATAAAATTTTAATGAGTGCTTAAAATTTTATAGACTTTAAAAATGCAAAAACTTGAGCATGTAGTTTCTTGCCAAGTTATAAAAGTAGTGAGGGATTCGCATTTAGAAAAAATAGCAAACGCTTACCGCATTAAACGCTTAAACGAAACTGGGCATTTTGATATTATATGTTGGTCAGACATTTGACAGTTACATTGAGAGTTTATATGAAAGAATTATGAGAAAATTTTGAATTTTTTTTACTGAGTTATGAGAAATTTGAATTTAAGGTGAAACAAAATTTAACTTTTTTTGTATTTGATTTTCAAATAAAAATAAAACAGATGATGTAATTATAAACAAATGCTTCAAAAAAGGCAATTCAATATATAAAAATAATTAAATGAGAATAGAAGTTATCACAAAATTGAAATAATAATTAAAAATGAACAGACTTTTCACTTTGTCAAAATATTTTATGAAAATAGTCACATTTATAAACCAAAAGTAGTGTCTTCCCAAAATTCGATTTTGATGCATCATGTCTTCAACTATATAATTCATCGTTTCAACTTCTATGAATAAACAGAGTCTAAGGCAGACACTTTAATAAAGGTCATATAAACTTTTTCCTACAAATTTTATGTCTTTGATTGCCACGAATGACCTCCATGACATTGTAAAACAATAGTTAGGAAAAATTAGAGTGTTGGTAGGAACCTAACATTTTTACTGAATCCATCATGAGAAGATTTTGAAAGATCTTTTGTCGGACGATTGACACTGAAATGTGACATAAAACTACAGTAATGTTGTTGTTGTTTTCTATGGATAATAAAAAAATCAAATGTGTCCAAAAGTCTTTAGAATGAGCTCAGCGAGCCTCGGAGTCTGAAGGCTGTGCAGAACATCTTCTCTCGAAAGAAGGCCGAAGAATCCAAAGATAGCAGAAGCAATGGCAGGGTAGTTGAAGATATTTTCTGGGCTTCATTGTGATGAGGGGCAAGGCTTACAAGTGGAGTAGGATCTAGTACTGTCTTATGCTATTTTCGGGTCTTTAAAGTGGCCAGTGCGGAGTCTTGCAATGATTGAAGAAAAGCGTCTGGAGCAATTGAGATACAGAATCGAGGGGTTTTTGAAAATTTGCTTTAAAAGTCTGCGTTTTGTTACAGCCTTAAAAACATCTTCTGAGGGGCAGAATGTGGTTGATCCAACTCAAGGGATGCTTTGGCGAGGGCATTAGTGCTTTCATTCCTGTCAATTTCCACATGAACAGGAATCCACTGAAGCTACAGTAATACTCACAAAACAATATACCGAATTTCATTGATTTAAATCATTACGTTTATAAGCTATTGCATTTTCATGCATTCAAAGATTCAAATTGATAGACGATAAACTATTAGAGAAATTTATTTCAAATATCGATATTGTAGATACTAAATTCTAGTACCAAATTCTATGTACACAACTGTCTGGGTTTTGTACTTATCGTGTTCTCTTGTACTCGAACAGCCAAACAGGCAGACTTCCAGTGAATGGATTTCATCCAAAATTTGATAGATATCCACAAATGTGGCCGTAATTCCACATACTAATTTCATTCATTTAGTTCAAAGTATTTCTGAGTTACCATGCTCACAGACAGATAGACTGACAGAAATAATGCCAGAAACGTTTTTCGAACTCAGAAAAGTATAAAAAGTAGAGATTCGTCAAAGGCTGGCATTTTTTAACGACTTCAATACTTCCTCTAGACTCCATACACAAGAAAGTAATATAAATATATTCACAATAGCGTAGAATATGCTAATAAATTAATAAATCCCTGCCGCATTTATAATTGAATAACATTCATTTCATTATTACTGCATACATACTGCTGCATTACATTTCATATCAATAATTCACAATAGAAGAAGAAATAAATCAAAATTATCAAAGTGTTGTTGTTCATCTAAAAAAATAATATTCTAAATTATTATCAATTTAGAATATATGGAAATCTATGGCTAATTTTTTAAACGTTTCATTACAAATTAGAGTTTACAATTAAATTGTAATTAGAATGTGATCAGACGCGTATTAAAGAGAGGATCAATTTTTTATGCCAATTCTTTCCATAATTTGTCTTTGTTTATTCACATTTTTTTTCATTGATAATTATAAATAATAATAATAATTAATAATTAATAATAAATAATTAAATAATAATAATTATTATTATAATTATAAATAATACTTATAAATAATAATAATACAGTTTCGCATTTTATTGCATCAATAGAAATATATTTAGTTTATTAAATATTCACTTTCTTTTGATGAACGTCCGTCTTTGAAAAAAAGAAATCGAAAGATGATTCTCAAAAATCTTATTCAGAAGTTATTAATTGTTATTAGAATCAAAAAATATAATACAATAAAAGGCGGCCAAAAAAAAAAAACTAGCGTCAAATAAAATGTAAAAAAAAAAACACATATTAAAAATATTTTACAACGCACTGAATGTTTTGAAAAAGAAGCCCAAATATAAAATGAAAATTATTATTTAAGAAAAACAAATCAAGAGATTATAATATAATACTGCCCGTAGAACTTATTAGTAAACCTTATATTTGAAATCTAAAGCAAGCAGCATTAGAATTATAAACATTAATGATAGAATTACATTAAAACACATAAATGGAAAGTTTTGGCGAAGCAATTACATTATTTTGAGTTTGCTCACAACAATAAACATAGTTAAAAAATATTGCCTTAGAAAATTTTGAAAAGTTAGTTCAACTGTGGACAATTAAGCGAAATGCCACATGTAAGTAAAACTTTGCTTGAGTGATGATAATTTTTAAATTAGAAACTCTAACTGTCTAAACCATCTGTTATCTTGTTACGACATCTCATTTCTGACTGTCAGAGATTAACAGGTAACAGCAGGAATAGAAAATTCTTTGAGCTGAGCAGAGTGCTTAAAAAAATAAAAAGATCATTGTTTGAAATATACTTTAAATTTAAATATATAATCAAATCAAAAGCTATAAACTCCTGAAAGTAAGATATTCTTTATCCATATGTTCAAGGTCATTCAAATCAAAACTAATTACAGTAAAAGCTCCTTCCTTATTCGCGCTTCCTTCATTCGCTTTTTCACTATTCGCGGATTTAAAAAATGCGACCCAATTCCTATATTCGCGGATAAAAATTTCTTTATTCGCGGATCTAATAAGTACATACATAATAAGAAAAGGATTTCAACCCAATATCCTTTGAAAATGCTGTCAAATGGACTCATAAAAAAGTAAAATAGATCTTATCAAACCTTTGTCTAAAGAATGTTGTTAAATGCAAACTGCAAACATGGCCGATATCACGAATGGATTAGGACGAGATGAGTTAGAACAAATAGAATCAAGTGACATTCAGGAATTGCTTGGATCGCAAGATGAAGATTGGACTGAAACCGACTTGGAGGAAATGTTAAATTCACAGCCCATTGAAGAAGAGGCTTCAACAAGCACTGGAAACGTGACATTTAATTTGAAGAATCTTAGTGAAGGTTTAAGAATGGCAAATAAGCTTTGCGATTTCTTTATGAACATTGATTCGTCTATGGAACGAAGTCTTATTTTTAAGAGGCAAATTACTAATGCGACTGCTGAGTATCAGTCTGAATGGAAGGAGCTTTTAAAAACTGCCAAGCAAGAGAAAATTACAAAATTCTTCAAACCATTGCCTAAGCCTTGAGATAATTACTCAAAATGTTAAAAATCTTCAATTAAATTGATTTTTTATATATTTGTTTTTTTTATTTTGTCACCTAGGAACATATCCCCTATAATCCCATATAAATTACCATTCCGTATTCACGGTTTCGGTATTCGCGGCATATTTATGGAACATATGCCCCTCGAATAAAGAGCTTTTACTGTACTGAAATAGAAATGAAACAAATAGTTGTCCATTTAAAAAAATGCAAAGCAAAATGTAAAATAATCTTGACAAAATATTCACAATAATTTCCAACTAAGTATTATGAGTCAGCATATATAAATAATAATGGAAATTACAGACCTGAGCCAATCAACTTTTGCTTACAACCTACAAACAAGAAAAAGTGAGTGATCCCATAACTAATTTGTATCTATTCTTAGCTTCATTCCCTCACCTATAAACCAAGGAGTTGTAATATTAAAAATCCTGCCTCGATTGGTAAATGCTAAAACAGAAATTGGGATCTCGCATTCCATAATGATGAAAATCAATAGAAGGCAGATAATTTTGACTCCAGCGGTGTTACAAATTACAGTGGACGATTATATATACTAATGATAGCCTAAAAATGGCTTTCAAGAATGACCTAAAAATATATTATTTTTGTGTCAATATTAAGCATCGAAATTGCCTAGAGAAAATATAACCTTTGCATTTATCTCCTAAATCGACGTAGATGCAATTTCGAACTCTTCCTTGCACAGCACCTGTGATCCTTCAGGCAGAATTGCAAGCTTTAAAAATGGCCATTGAATATTGTGAAAGGGTGGAGGAAGGACAGAAGTGCACAGTTTTCTCCGATTCCCTGTCAATTTTACTAGCCATACAGTCATCTTACAATGGTAATAAGGTAATAGGGACTATAAAAGAAAAGATAAAAAGGGTTAAAATTAACAGGTTGATAGAGTTGAATTGGATTAAGGCCCATATTGGGATATATGGTAACGAAAAGGCGGATCACTATGTGAAATTGGCGATATGAAAGATAATTTTGATACTATTGTCCCCAAATCAAGTGATGTTTTAAAAGGGGAATTGCGAGAAGAAATAAAACTACAGTGGTTTATGTCCAAAAACGGAAGAGTCACTTTCGAGTTTACTCCTAATCCGGAAATTTATTAGAAGATACCATCCACTTCTAATCCAAATAATATCTGGACATGGGAGATTTCTTGCATATTTCCAAAAATTTGGAAGAACGCAGGAAAATAAATGCATTTGTGGATAAATGGGTACGGTTTACCGCTATTTAATGGAAAGTATGGAGAACCTGAAGATTGTCAATAATGATTTAAGTACAGTACTGATGGTACCACGTAATCTCAAAACCCTGAAGGATATGATGTTAAAAATTGATAGTTTCATTCCAACTGTTTGAGAGAGTGTAGATGAGAAGAAAGACAGCTATTTACTACCCCGAAAGGAACGTTAGTTTGACTGTTCGGTCAATGGAAGGTTGGGAAATACTTATTCAGCAGTCGACCACAACAAATCCATTCAATACAGCTACGTTCAGTGGTGGCGCGGTGGTCGGCTGTATGCAATAAGAAGAAGCACCTGTGATCCAAAAATCAATTAGAGACAAAATTTCAACTTACAAATCAAGTGTTCTGTTTGGTTTACTGATGATAATTACTAATATTAGCCTAGAGTTAATTGGTGTATCTTAATTTAGATTGAACTTCGTTAGTATTTTAAAGTTCAATTTACATTGATGTTGTTATTGTCGTGTTCGTGTTAACACGGAAAAGGTTGCAGTGGCTTCTGAGGTTAGAGACCCCTGAGCACCCGAAGGCAGAAGTCTGACTTCTAGCTCAAATGAAGATAAGGAATAGAACACAAGGAAGGAACAAAATTGCCCAAACTAGAACTCGGACCCGGGAAGACACGCTACTCTTATGCCAAGACGCCGGCAATTTACATTGATTTCAGTACAATTTTAAAAAATATGGGCAGACGAAGTGGTTGAGATTGAATTTTCTACCGAAGAAAAAAAATAGAAAAGAAATTCGAGCTTCTAATGCAAAACATCATTACATTATGTTTTGAGTATGGAGCGTCGATTTTTATCTTATATTTAAAGTTTTAGATTTCAATATCGGTCGGTCGGTTGGTCTAATGCCACTTGGTCATACCAAGCCGAATAAGAGTCGCTCTTTGATCGAATTAAGGCAGAAGTGTGTGCCTTTCGTTGTTAACGCACACCGTTAAGGTGAAAGTACGACTTTACTCGAACACACACGACACAACACTTTTTAGGGGGGCGGTTGAACTCCTTCATCCATCTGCAAGTCAGAATTTAGAACCAAATCAGAAACCGACTCATCCCTAATTCAGTACCCCCAGAGGTATCATTTGTTATGGGAACTTGGAAGACTTCGCAGTCAGGACCCATTGAACGTGCCCCAACTGCCATTAGCCAACACGGTGGTCTTTGGCCGAGATGAGGACTGAACTCGCTACCTCTCGGTTATGTGACTGTCGCTCACCCAAACAGGCAACCGCGGCCCTAGATTTCATTATAGCAGCCCTAACTAGAAAACAAAATAATGCATTTAACATTGTCGCAAATCAATAAAGAAACCAATTAAAGATATTATAAGAAATATGCTTAAAAATGCACGAAAATTAGAGGAAAAAGAATGGAAATTAAACAGGAATTGTTGAAATTCAATATTATGAATTTTGATGTGCTGTATAAGGTGAGGTGCCTTATGTCAAACTGAAATTCAAAGTTAAAGGAAAACTTTTAAAAATTTCTTTTAGTAATCCAATAAAAATTTTGAAAACTCTTTTTTATTAACAGGGATTTATTATAAAAGATGTTACTGTAAATCAAATTTCATAGCCCTAGGTTCAAAGATACATTTAACAAAGTTTCATCATTGAGTTTTCTATCGCGCACATCAACTGTTCTTAAATCGCAAGTTGCAACAAAATGTGCGTATTAACAAACCTACAAATATTGTTATTTCAAAATATTTTTATCCAATATTTTGATGAAAATATTATGTATTCAATTAGAAGCCTTGTTTCTTTTTGAAATCTGTCAATTAACGTATTTTGTATTTTTATGCCAATTAATATCTTTATCTAAATACAGAAGAATCGAGGGAAAAAATCGTCTGCTTTTTCCCTTAACAATTCCGTTATTAAAGTATTGAATTGAGAATCCTATTTTCAGAAAATTCTATACTTTTCAATGATATTAAATTCAGTT
>JAPMOQ010040473.1:1049410-1063371 GCA_026543055.1 Argiope trifasciata
TCTCTTTTTCTTAACATTATTACATACAAAAACAATTCTTACATTTTGGTGATGCATTTTCAGTTTCAAAAATGTTTTACAAATTATTCTAGTGGAGAAAATGTAATGAACCTTTTATTTAAGGCAAGATGATACTATTAAATACATCTTAATAAAACAAAATGACGACTTTAAGTTGAAGTAGAAGTTGTATCCATGGAAAAAAATAAAGACATGAAAAGAAAGAGCCCAAAGGAAGAAATGCCAAAGAATCTTTCACTTTCTTTCCACCAGAGAGTTCTTTGATTAAGTTGGAAGAGTGTTCTCTTTTTCTTAACCTCGCAATCTCAGCAAAATCTACTTCATCAATGTCGTCAAAAATAAATGAATGTTGAGATCTTTTTTCCCTCTACATCATAATTACTTAGCTAAAGTAACCAGCTCACTTTTTCACGTTACTTTTTAATATTATTTCAGCTCCTTTTATGGAAATTAATAAAAATTTATTCTATTAACTTTTGTTTCGGTTTTCTTGAATTTATTAAAAATTTATACTTCGAAATTCCAAGTTTAAATATCATCGTTTTAAATATTTTCATGTTTCAACAACAAACATGCAAATACTTGTAGGAAAACGTCCCCACAAAAATCTTTTTAAATTTTTAAAAGCAATTGAGTTTTACCATATAATTTCTTACATCTTGTTTATAATGTTCAGAGACATTACAATGCAATTTTATCAAATATTTTCTACTTTTACATACTTTGATAGAAGACAAGTATTTTATACTTTAACGATATGTCTGCCGCAGTATGGCCAGATATGGCTCTTTTGCCACTAAACCACACAATCTAATCAAAGTTTCTTGCATTTGCATGTATTTCTATCAAGCAATATTTAAATAGTAATATCGAAAGTATTATTTCAATTTTTGTGTACATTTCCACTTAAGTTTCTCACCTCTAAAGCATGTTTAAAAACTATTTAGTCAGTGTATTAAGACACCAATGTGTAGCAATATTAGTAAAACTGGACCGTTTTTATTAATCATGTTTCAGAGTTATTTTTTCATTCATTAATCTTGACGCATTCTGAAAGTCTATCTTAGAAATGCCAAAATTAATCTATTTAGCTTCATGCGTTTTTTTAAATACCACGCTTATATACATGCAAAAAGACAGATCTTTGTCGAATTTCATGACAGATTTCGCTCGAAATTTGATACAATTTCATAAATCCAATATTAAACATTGAATTTTTATCGAATGAGCATGCAAATGGCTGCGCAGTCATTTCTCGCATAACGAGTGATTAACATAACGAGCAAAGAAAGCAAAGTACCCGAAAAAAAGGCTCACTTAATGAGAATTTTTCGCAACTAGTTTAGTTTTATTAGAGCTCAATTTTAAAGCAGCAATAGGACTATTTTCGGGCGAACCTCTTAATTTTGAACCCCGGTTAATTAACTAGGGTGACAACTATGGTGGTACCTTTACAAGTCCCCACACCCAAACAGCTGGAGGACCTTCGGTCTCATCGGATTCAACGAGAATCAAATCCTCTAATGCGGCGGTTCTGACATGGCATGGAAATTTTGAGAGAGGTGGGTGTGCCAGTTCAGATGTCGTCCTCGATATCTAATCGTGGTTCAAAATTACGAGGTCCTTACCGAAATAGCCCCCCCTTAATATAATTAAACTGAAACTAAACTGCGTGTCCAAATCGGGAATGAATTATATTCATTAAGCAAGATTAAATTCACATTTGGATACACAAGAGCTTAGTGAATTTTCGCCCAGGTATTTTATCCAAATTGTTTAGCAAGTCTACAATCTCTGTTTAATACAAAGGCTTAAACAAAATTTCTTTTATTTAGTTTGTTAGATTTATAAGTTTTCTTACTCACAGATTGGTAGAGATACAAACACCACTCTATATTCATACAATATAAAAAAGATTTTAGGAAAATAACTAACAAATTTTTATTTAAATGAAAAAAAAAACTGAGAATGAATATAATTAACAGATTTGATTGGATTATGGAAAAAGGATCCCAATGGCTAATTTCAAAAGGTTGTATTTAAAATTAGATTCCTTTCTAACCGCCAAATACACGATTTTCTTTATTTCTTCGCAGCTCCAATAAAAAGATATTCGCTTTGATGCACAGATCCGAAGACACAGGAATGTTGACACAGACAGATATAAAAGAAATATCTTCACTTCGAAAGAGGGAGGGATATATTTTATTTATAGGTACTTTGAAAAAAAAAAGAAAGAAACGAAAGCCCTTCTTTGGATGTGACCAGCCATATATAATTTCAGAAACGTGTCCTGCAGTTCCAAGTCACGATTCGAGATGAATGAATGATAAAAAATATAAAAAAGAAAAGAAAAAGAAGAGAAAAGAAAGTAAGTAAAAAAATGAAGAAAAAAAACAGACGTTGCAAAAACACTTTCATGCACATGCGAGACGTTAAAAGATTTTCAATCAGATCACCATTCATTTCTTTCTATACTCTTCGGGTTTTTATCTTTAAAACAGTTTTACGCTATATTTATCAGAATGTAAGCAGCATACTTTTATTTTGATGTCCCTTTACGTTCATATAATATGTCACGTTTTGCGTTTAATTTGGTCGCAAATCACGCAAATCTGCAATTCTAGACAGAGTTAAAAAAATATTTCAGCCCATTTAGTCTGTGTCAATATCAGGTTATATAAATTTATTTATTTATTTAAATTGATTGATTTATCGATTTTGCAAATAAAGCTTAACATGGAAAAAAATGGTATCATAAACTTCATATTTTATTTACATTTCCTTTTATGTTAAATTGTAGCAAAGATTAATGAGCTGACATCCACTATTTTTATGATTTTATATCTATACTGATTCATATTATTTAACTGCAAATAATTGCTAATCATTTGACAAAAAGAATTATTTTTTATATCGTATTTGGTACTGCATTTTTTTTCTATTTCTATTTTTTCTATTAGTTTCTATTTTAATTCTATATTATTATTTTGATTTCCATTACTATATTTTTTTCTATTCTTTATTTTTTGCTATTAGAAAATAGTAGTAGTATTATTGCTACTAATTTCTATTTTTTACTATCCTTTTTCTGCATTTTATTTTCTGTTCTGTTTCTATATTTTTTTCTATTATTATATTCTTTTTTTTTCTTTTCTGCATTTTTTTTGTATTCTGCTGTTTTTATTTCTACAATTTATTTCTATATTTTACTATTTATTTACTATTATTTCTTGTTTCAATCCACTTTTGGCAATTAGCTTTGATTTGAATGTTTAGCGATAGGAAAGACCCCACTAGCAGAAAACAAAACTTTTAATGCAACTATATATTTCCATCTAAAGCATAGGTTCCCAACGTGGGCGATAAAGCTCCCTTGTGGGCGTTTGAAGCTTTCAAGGGGGTGGGGTGGTAAAAGATCCAGAGAAAATCAGGGAGCGTTGATATGGTACGGAGGAGTGTGGAAAGATTCACCAAATATTGTCTACAATGACTTCAAGGAACGATTCCAGAATATTTTAAACATGGACATACCAGACTGGATTTTAGATCCTTTTTCCAATGTCAACACAGCAGGATCATCTCAGTTAGATGATGATTCAATAGAACTGACGACAAATGAGGAATTAAAAATTAAATTCAAGAATGGCTACCAAGAATTTTGGCTGCAAAAGTTGATTTTGAAACTGCATTCAGGATTATGGTCGATTGTTCAACGACTTCTGATATCATTCCCATCTTCATATTTCGCAGAACATGGATTTAGTGCTGTAGCAACTTTGGTAATGTAAAAGAGAAATCGGCTCCATGTTACTCATTACCGCGGCGACTTACGATTGCTTTTAAATAAAATCGAGCCTGATATTAACAAGTTCTTTAAAATGCATCACATTCAACCTTCTCATTAGTT
This sequence comes from Argiope trifasciata, assembly GCA_026543055.1. NCBI lineage: Eukaryota > Metazoa > Arthropoda > Arachnida > Araneae > Araneidae > Argiope > Argiope trifasciata. The sequence continues at coordinate 1,053,342 of JAPMOQ010040473.1, forward strand.
CAGTTGGAAATTCAATGTCTTTAAATTTTAATCAAAGTGCTTTTTAATATAATTTAAGTTTGCGCTTTGATTGTTCTCTGTAACTGTCAATTTATTTATTTAGAAAGCAATAGTTTATTATGGATTACCTTGCATCATCAATAACAATGGCTGTCCTTATAACAGATAAGCTAAAAATCTTATCCCTCTTTTTTAAATAAAGAATAAATTCAGTAGTGTTTCTATCCCTCTTTTTTAAATAAAGAATAAATTCAGTAGTGTTTCTATCCCTCTTTTTTAAATAAAGAAGAAATTCAGTAGTGTTTATATCCCTCTTTTTTAAATAAAGAAGAAATTCAGTAGAGTTTCTATCCCTCTTTTTTAAATAAAGTAGAAATTTAGTAGTGTTTCTATCAATCTTTTTTAAATAAAGAAGAAATTCATTAGAGTTTCTATCTCTCTTTTTTAAATAAAGAATAAATTCAGTAGTGTTTCTATCCCTCTTTTTTAAATAAAGAATAAATTCAGTAGTGTTTCTATTCCAACAACATTCAATCTATTAGTAATTTCTTAAATTTAATTCTTGTTTTTGCCATGCATTAGGTACGCTCTTATTTCTCTGGAATAGGAGGGGGTTGGTATTGAAATATTCACTAGAAAAGCGGGCACTAGTTCCAAAAAGATCTGATCCTCTGATCTAAAAGGGTGTAGCAAATAATAATTTTAATTTTTAAACATCCTTACAATCTATATATAATTTTCTACAACAAATTTCATTAATTAAACTATGATAATCACTTCCGAGATATTATTAACAAGATAACAGCCTGGGTCTGGAGATACTACGCAACATCCATAACCATTAAGTCAAACGAAGGTTAAAGAATTTTTTTAATGTAAAATCTGTCTGTATGCACATAAATTCTATAAGAAGCATATTTGTGAGAAAATAAGAGTTATAAGAGGTGTATATTTGAGTTATCAATATATATAATAATACAGGCATCCTGGCATAAGTGTAGAGCGTCTTCCACTTGATCTGGATTCTAGTCCTGTTTCTGGAATAGTTGTTCGTTACCCTGTGTTCCATCTGTGAGATGTGTGAAAGAGTCCCCCTGTAAAAAGACGTTTTGCAAGCGAGTGAATGCACAATGCTTTTGAGTGTCATCTTCATATGAGCTAAAAGTCAAACTTCTGCCCTCGGGTGCTCAGAAATCTTTGCCATTAGAAGCTGCCACAGAAACTCGGATTAAACCGCTCACAGCTCGTCAACGACCTTGTCTATGACAAGTACCATAAGTTACAACAACATCTGTAATTAGGGCATTTTTTTCCAGATTTATGAGGAACGCTTACCTTTAAATTTTGTTTTCACTATTTCGAAATTTTCAAAAATAAAACTTTACAAATATAGCTTTTTTAAATAAATTACATTAGTGGCATTGAAGTTTAAAAACATCACAGTTTGTGATCAACGTTTCTATCACATATCTCTGCAGTTGTATGTCGTCTTACGACAGTCCCTTAAAAAGGCATAATTGGTTTTTATTTCATACATAACTGCCCCCCGGCAAATATCATTGTATTTAAAGAGAAAATTTCATGTTAAATTAGGAAATGTTCGTGAGATTCATGAGTGATCAAGGGGCCGGGATGTCTGGTTGGTAGGGAGTTGGACTCGTTTCCGTTAAGTTACAAGTTCGAATCCACAAGCCGAAGATTCCCTATGTGTAGTGGTTACTGACGCAATTATAAATCTATAGTGGTCACAAAGTCCTCCATGTCAAGAGTAATACCACTAAATGTATTGGTTTAGAGGTGATCTTCTCTGATTCAGGTTTAAATTGCGGTCTATGGTTGAATGAATGAAAGTTCGCCCAGTAAAACGAGTTGCGACACGTGAGGGGCAAAATCGTACCCTTGGCCCTAAATGGCATTACTGAACCATATTGGCTCATATCAATGTCTACGTCACAGCGAGCACATCCAATGGCAAGTGCCAAGAAACAACAACACATGAGTGATCAGACCTTCATGACAGAGAATATACTAACCAAACTTTCAATGACCAAGTAGAGTGTAAGGTCGCACAATGTTGTTTTTCTCAGTCAGAAATAAGGCGATAAGGAGTAATAATAATGGCACAATGCAGAAATTCTCCAGCTCCACAAGCCTACATACATTGCATACCGTCACTAGAAAAACCCTAGTAATCCTAAAAATACGAAGCATTTGGCTTAAAAACGTGATATTCTATTACATTTTGGAGGCTGTATTTCATTTTGCGCCAAAAGAACCGGTTAGGAACCGGATATCTGCATTAATTCAAGCGAAACGAGTTTCTCGCCTAATGAAGAGCGTTTAGTTAATCAAATGTTGTGCTCTGTTTTAACCCCTTCCGGTACGATTTAATAATGAAAAAGTGTGCATGAAATAACCATTTAATTTTTATGGAATAACCATTATGGAGAATAGAATTATCATATTCAACAATATGCATGACGAGTGTAGCTCGTCATGCATATTGTTGGCGATATGGCATGAAAAACCAATGACGAGCTAGACTCTTCGTTTTACCTGAAGGGGTTAATGCTTACTCTCTTCTTTACTCAGACTCGTCTACTTGCGGCAACCATGTTGAGGGTTTTTCTCGTGAAGGTAGGTCAGTAGACAGATCCTAAAATGCTATGTCATTTAATAGCCGTGTTCACTACTGGCGGTTCCTAGAAGGGTCCCTTACAGTGTTATCCTCCCCTCTACATATATTCGGTTCTTTTCTCAAGTAGCTTGAGAGATAAACTCTGTTTTCTCTCACAAATATGAAAGCAATCCCTGTCCAAAAACATCGCCAAGTCTCCCTACGCTACACCCTCAATGAAATCGAACACAGTGATCACCATAGAGAAAAACAACCACATTCTACCCTTACCCCAAAGTAATGACCCCAGCATACCCTGCCCTCTTGCAATCCCATTGATTGCCAATCCCTCCCTCCTCCGAATGATCACGTGACCTCACAGCTGTCTTCGGATTAACGACCAGGAAGAGTGAAGGGGGAAGAGCCCGGCCATCATCTTTTGCTCCTTTCGAGCGGAGTTGAGAGGAAGACCAGTTGATTTCGGCAGACGAGAATGCAAGGAAGGAGTGCTACTCCATTGTAGTGCGTGGGATGTTCCAAAGTGGGGGTGGTGGGGATGCTTCCATGTCGTTTGGGGATTAGTGCGAGATTGACGAACTCCTTGTGGTCTTGTCGTTCGAATAGACTACATTGCGTGACTAGAATTGAGACAGGCAAGTTGGGGGTAAGAATCGTCTGCGTGGGGGGTAGGTCGGGCTGGAGGATCGGAACGTCAATTAATAGCATTAAAGGATTTCTTCCGTTCCTTGCTCTCCTTTTTATGCGATTTTATTGAAAAATTTCACGCTACATGATGTGGATAATTCGTGGATTACATTTAAAATAGAGTATCTTAAATTTAGATAGCGTTTAAATGAAAAAAGAAGAAATCTCTCCCCTCGGAGAAAAAATAACCCAACAAAAAAGAAATCACCATTGATTTTGTATTTAAAATAAAAAATAGTCATGCGCAAGTATTTTATTTTCATTTCTTTATTTTCAACTGAAAGATATTTATCTTAAAGCACACAGTTACTTTCGTGGTAAATAAAAAATTAAATTTTGAATTAAATATTTTTTTCTTATGCTATAGGGGAAAAGATTCAAGCAGGAAAATCAAGTATAACATCGAAAATGCCTTTTTCTTAATCGTTTTTATCTAAAATGATGAATCATAACCATTGCTGCAAAGTGCGTATGTCAAAACAGAATAAAGTGTTAATACTCATCCCTTTTATGAAACTTAGGATCTCCTCAATGCTTGAATTTTCATACCTGGCTCGAAATATTGGTTTTGATTTTCAGTTAAAAAATAATAAATGATGGAGAAATTAGGAGAAATTATTTTAAATGATAATTCTTTCATCTTTCTCGTATGTAAAGTATAGAAAAAGCATTATAATCATCAAAAATTCTTTGGAATAATACCTTTATTAGAGAGAAAGCGAGAAAGTATTCAAATTAGCCACGAAATTTTCACATAATGTTGCAATGTTTTTCATAACACGAATATTTAAACAAGATGCAGTTTTTAAGATAAAACTCTTGGACGTACATTTCAATATTTTTTTAATGTTGCATTCTTCAAAAATATGAAATACTCTGCAAAAAAGTCTCTTTCTTTTCAATTTCAGTAGCTCCTCTAGTATTGAAGCAGCTTATAGTCACAATTCCAATATAGGTATTTTTTTTTTCTGTTTTCGATATTGGACTGATCTATGAAGAAGAAAGTAGAGGAAGAGTAAATAGAGAAAAAAAAAGAGCTTCCGCAGTTTAACATTCTCGAATGGTGTTATTTTGCTTCTAATGCTACGACGAAATTGTTTTATTCTTGTTATATTTAAAGTGATCGACATTTTTAGAAGGAAAAAAAAAAGTCAGAAATTTGAAATTCTATGTATTGTTCAGGCTTTATACATGATTTTCTCGATGCCGTAGCAGTCCTGTTATAGGAAGAAAATTATATTACTTATATTTTATAATATTATTAATTTATTTATTTTTATTTACATTTTATTCAATTATTTATTTATTTTTATTTTTATTTTATTAAGTTATTCATTTATTTATTTATATTTATACACTGAAGTGACAAAAGTCATGGGATAGCAATATGCAAATATACAGATGGCAGTAGTATCGCAGCGAAAAAGTATAAATGCGCAGTTCGTTTTCCAGAGCTTTCATTTGTGTTCAAGTTATTCATGTGAACAGATTTTTCGTGATTTATGGCGGCACGACGAGAATTAACAGACTTTGAACGTGGAATGTTAGTTGGAGCTAGACGCATGGGTCATTCCATTCCGGATATCGTTAGTGAATTCAACATTCCGAGATCCACAGTATCAAGAGTGTGCCGAGAGTATGAAGAAATTTCAGGCATCACATCCCATCATGGACAGCGCAGTGGGCGACTACCTGCACTTAACGACCGAGACCGCCGACGTCTGTGTAGAATGGTCAATGTTAATAGACACGCAACACTTCGTCAAATAACTGCAGGAATCAATGTGGGACGTACGAGGGACGTGTCCGATAGGACTGTGCTGCGAAATTTGTCTTCCTTGGGCTATGACAGCAGAAGACCGACTCGAGTGCCTTTACTGACAGCACGACATCGCCTGCAGCGACTCTCCTGGGCTCGTGAGCATATCGACTGGTCCCTAGACCAGTGGAAAACCGTGGCGTGGTCAGATGAGTCACGATTTCAGTAGTTACGAGCTGATGGTAGAGTTCGAGTGTGGCGCAGACCCCACGAAGCCATGGACCCAAACTGTCAGCAAGGCACTGTTCAAGCTGGTGGTGGCTGCATAATGATGTGGGCTGTTTTTACATGGCATGGACTCGGTCCTCTGGTGCAACTGAACCGATCATTGACTGGAAATGGTTATGTTCAGCTGCTTGCAGATCACTTGCAGCCATTCACGGACTTCACGTACCCACACAACGATGGGATTTTTATGGATGACAATGCGCCATGTCTCCGGGCCAGAACTGTTCGCTATTGGTTTGAAGAACATTCTGGACAATTCCAGCGCATGATCTGGCCACCTAGATCACCCGATATGAATCCCATCGAGCATTTACGGGACATCATCGAAAGGTCCGTTCGTGCCCAAACTCCTGCACCATCCACACTTTCACAATTATGGACGTCTATACAGACAGCATGGCTCAATATTCCTGCAGAAGACTTCCAACGACTTGTGGACTCCATGACACGTCGAGTTGTTGCAGTTCGCCGGGCAAAAATAGGACCGATACGATATTAACAGTCATCCCATGACTTTTGTCACTTCAGTGTATTTTATTCAATTATTTATTTATTTATTTTATTTACATGTTACTCGGTTATTTATTTATTTATTTTTATTTCTATTTTATTCAATTATTATTTATTCATTTATATTTATTTATATTTTATTCAATTATTGATTATTCGTTTATATTTATTTATATTTTATTCAATTATTGTTTATTCATTTATGTTTTTTATATTTTATTCAATTATTTATTTATATTTTATTCGTTTATTTATTATTTATTTATGTTTTATTTATTTATATTTTATTTATTTATGTTCTATTTATTTATCTATTTCTCCATTTATTTATTTTTCTTATTCTTTTATTTGCTTTTCTCTCTATGCTTTAATTTTTATCTTACATTTTTCTGTCTTCGAAATTAAACTATCGAGATAAAAAAATCTCGATAGTTTTTTCATTTGTTCGTAGACATACGGACATTTGTGGAAATTAGCGGGCTGATTGGTTCGCGAAGTTGCCACTAAGGGCGAAATCGACATAGCCGTTAACATTAATAAATCCTTTTACAGGAAGATTATGTCAGAAAATATGGTGGAGTTTTGGAAACAAGAATTTCTCATCTATACTCATAATAAAGCTCAATGTGTGTGTGTTGGCACTCTACAGGCCAGGCCGTTGGACCTACAGCTACCAAATTTGGTACATGTATACCTTGGAGGTCGGGAATGTGCACCTCGGAGCTCTTTTTTCGAATTTTTAGTTAGAATTTGAATTAATTAAAATTTAAGCAAAATTTTGACGTTTTCCCACCGTAACTTCCGAAAATATTATCGGACAAACATGATTTTTATATCAATTTAAAGGTTAAAAAATTAGCTTTTTAATGGTGTCAGTGTTTCAACGTGCAACTTAAGCATTTATTTTTAATGAATTTTTAAAGAAATATTTTAACCATGCTTTTTTATCACGTGACTGGATAAAATGAAAGAAATCAACGATGGAAGGTCAAACGAAAAAACAACTATAATCGCAAATTAAATCTGAAGAAATGCAACTTTTAGCACGTGACTGGATAAAATAAAATAAATATAAAATGTGATCTTTTCTTTAAAAAATGCAAGGCAAAGGATTCTATGATCGTTTGCAATATTTAAATCATTAATTCAATGAATTATCTTTATTTATACAGGATATGCATTCGAATTTTTTTGTAAAATATTATTAATAGGCATATATATTGTTTAATACTATTAATTTAATCTAAATGAAGTAAATAATTACATTTTATGTAGCTTGAGTCAAACAATGCATTTATGGATGATGAGTTTTAGATTTCTTCATACTTTGCTCTGTTAGCCATATTTTAAAAAATATTTTTTATTAATATTTTAAATAAAAATTTCTACATCAATCAGCCTTCTAAATCAGTAATTAAAACTGAATGATTTATAAAATTAAAGAATATAACTAGGAAAACGTGTTCTTTTAGAACTTTCCATCCATCCAAAGAAAATATTAATTTCAGGCCAATCAATGCCGGAATTACTTCAAGGCTAATGAATATGTGATTTAATTGAAAATTTTAGAACGTATTACTCATGGCGAACCAGCTGGTCGCCAAAGGCGGCTAATTTCAAATAAAGGAAGCCTAACAAAGAAATTTTTCCCATCTATTAATAAGAGATTGTCATGCCATCATTTTTATACAAATTATAGAATAACCCAATTCATCACTGGCCATAGCAACTTCAAAAGCTATCTATATAAATTTAATTTGTCTCCATCATTAACCTGTGATTGTAACTTTGGCGGCGAGGAAAATGTTGAACATGCGCTCCTCCTATGTTCCAAATTTGCCAAAGCAAAACAGAACCTAAGATTGGCTCTCCAAGACATTAATATAAAGTGGCCTCCAGATTTTCATCAACTTGTTTTCACCAGAAGTGCTCTTGGAAAATTTTTGTAAATTAATTATTGACACCTGTTAAAGTTTCTTATTCTTAAATTTTCTTATTTTATTTTATTCTTATATCAATTCTTCATAATTATGAAACTATAACTCTTTTTTATTTTGTTATGTATTGAATACTTACTTCTGTAAGCCCCGTGAGACACTTTGTGGTGCACGGGGATTTTAAAAATATTTGATTAAAAAAAACTGACATTTTATTGGTTGAACAATGAATAAACATGTTTATCTTCACATTCTCAAGCGAAATTCAAAGCAAAGTGCGAGCAATCTGGGAATTCGAAGACATTTTAAATTGTACTAAGATCTAATTGTACTAGATGTACCCAAATCATAGAGGATCTATCACTGCTAATTGCAAGTAATGGGTCTTCTGCCACTATCGGCAGGAGTTATTCAAACTCCTGCACAAAATCCAGACTTTAATCTCAGTGAACATGTGCAGGAATATTTGCAGTAAAAATTATGGGAACATTTCTAACATGCGGGAATCAAAAAATATTTGGTAGAAGTGGGATCAAAATCAATGGATCATTTTGCAAATAAAATTGGCCCAACCTATGCCATATTGACTATGAGAAGTCATAAAAAGCAAAAGCAGCCGGTCAAGATATTAACTTTTAAATTTGCATTATTTTTCCTTATTTATTGAAAAGTGTCCCAATACTTTTTGAGCACGTTTTTTGTATATTTGATTTCATTTGTTTTCATTCATAACCATAATTGCATTAATATGAGAGTTTTGTTTAAGTTATTATCAAATGCATATATCAAAATAATATTTACTTCTTTGACTTGTTTTTATTTGTATATTTAAGTGAAAATATCTTAAATTGCAGGGTGCCCCAATACTTTTTTTGACTGACTGTATATCTCAAAAAAATATATTTGTTTCTATCAATCCAAAAAAAATGTATAACCTCAGGTAGTTCTCAGGCAGGATTCTTTATTACTTCTGATTCCTTGGCTGTAAATGCTAATGCAATACTTAAGATTTTAATTTAGTTAGTGGTCTTTCTACTTTCTTATGTCGACGAATTTGATTTTATGGTCTCGTGTTTTTCTGGTTTGCCATGATTTTTTCGACTTAATATAAATTTTGTGCTTTTTTTTTTTCTTTTGCGATACTAATCTTATCTCCAAAACCTCAATATTCTGGGATTTTCGGGTCATGAGGATTCAATTTCTTGACGAAAGTCAGACCCTTCACAGAAAAAAATCCCTGGTTTGAATCCTTGTCTGAAGGTGACTCTTGAGAAAGACTTCAGACCGGATTCTTTATTATTTCTGATTCCTTCACTGTAAATATTTCAATTTTACTAACATTTATTCTAATGTTATATTTGTTTCTAATTATTTGAAAAAAAAATAGAAATTAACAAAAAAAAATTCACTTGAAAACTTTTTAACTCAAAGCATCATTCATCCTACATAGTTTTAATTTCATATTAAAATGTAAGTTATTTTTGTATTTAGTTACAAAAAAAAATGTTAATCATACTATTGTCTAATAAACTTTTTCTAGCTTAAATATGTCATCTAGTTTCCTTTGGTTTATTCAAATTTTAGACTTGAAAAAAATAAATTTAATTAAATTTTTTAAAAATCCACAAATCCAGTTTCTAACCTATATTGTATTATAGGCAGAATCTTTTTTCTTTCACTTACCAGGTAATATCAGCGAATAAACTTAAGGCAGGAAAACGGTACTATTTCAAAATACAATACTTAAGAAATTTTGTCCTTCAAAGAAGAAAGGTACTTAGTTTTCCTCTACGCTTCCTTGAAAAATCTAATGCGTTTCATATATCCAAAATTTCTTTAGTCAGATAAGGAATATCACCAGGTTTCTCGAGAGTTCTTTTATCTTATCAAAAGACAGCTGACTAAAGCATTTTACAAAATTTTTGCCTAATCGCAGCATCATAAAACTTTCACAGTGCTTCAAAAGCCTTTTTGTATCTGTCTGAAATTCCAACTTTCGATAACTTGAATTCAAACTTCTTTTAAGTACCTACCAAAAAGTGTGCCATTGTCAAATTTATTACGTTTGTGTGAGAAAATAAAACGTTTCTTAGTCGCATTTTCTCTGAAATATTTCGAAATTTTACGTCTCAGTATAAATATAGGTATTAAAATTCATCAAATGACTACATGGTTTTTTATAGGTTGCTGGTAAAATAATTATTGCTTATTTCA
>JAPMOQ010040473.1:1078371-1091113 GCA_026543055.1 Argiope trifasciata
ATTATATTAAATGAATAGAATTAAAATTAAAACAATTTATAATAACAAAATTTCATTTATAAAAGCAACAAATAATTAGATTAAAATTTAAAAATGGAAATGCTTAAATATTAATTCTTTAGCTTCAAAATAAAATAGACTTTCGGATACTAAATCAATAGATGGCGCTCAGAACCTCCATTTATTATTTTTTCACAGTAATCAAATCGGATAACGGATAGTGGATAGGATAGCATAGTTGGAATTTCTTCGCCTGTTGCTGGTGTGTTCTTTCCTTTTTTTTAATTATTGGTTTATATTCTTATGTAAGTTTATTTAAAATACTTTTATATATATTCTTACTTCATCTGATGATGATTTTAATGCTGTTTTGTGTCTTTGCATTTAAACTGATGTTTCTCTTTGGCCTTAATTTTCGAGGAAATTTCAGGTCACAAGGTGTCAATACTTTTGACCTTTGTCCACAAATGCCTCACAGAAAAATCCCTTATTTTGAATCCCTGCCTGAGGGTGATCCTTGAAAAAGTCTTCAGGTCGGATTCTTTTTCTATTTGTTGTAATTTTGATTCTATCGTATTACTTTTTACTTTGCATATTTTTCTAATTTACTTAGACTCATCTGCATTTTGGTATTAGCAGCATTAGCGGTCTCTAAAAACAATGATAATTTTTTAATAATTTGTAATAGATTTTTAATTTTAATCTTGTTCAAATATGAAATAATCTTTAGTTTCGATTCCTACTTTTAATTCCGTTTCTATACTTAGTTTTGTTTTTACCAAAGTCATTCTAAAATATTCTTTTATTTCCTAATCCGATTCCATTTCTCTACTTAATTCATTCAATAGGCGCTTTGTAAAATTAATTAATAATTAAGAATCAGCTAAAAGCCGACTTTCACACGTGAAAGGCTAGAAAAATATCCTACAAGCACATTCTTTTTTAAAGGTCCTTATGTTTCCCCTGCTTTGAAAGTCACCATTTCAGAAATCCTTATGAGAATCTTAATAATATACTGACACTATAAACAATCTTCTCCCTTTCAAAATATGCTATATAACACGAGGAAAAATTAATTTTATCTTTTTTCCCTCACATTTGCTTGCCGGCGCTGCTTGTAAATATCCTGCCAACCTCCGGAGGAAGAATAAAAAGTGAATTTCGCATAGCGTTTATAGGGATAAGAGGCCGAGGTATTTTTCTCGAAAATCGGAAAAAATAATATTCTTTGAATTTTAAATTTCTATGATATAAAAAAGGACTAAACTCTGTAGACTTATGAGGTTTAATTTAATGGTAGAAATGTGAATATTTTTATGTGCTCAATTTAATAGTAGAGATAGGTGGGATGAAGATTTCAAAGAAAATTTTATCTGTCTAGATTATAACATTTTTAAAGTATCATATTCACAGACGGACATCATTCCAAAAATGTGTTTTTCGAAGTCAGGGAAATATAAAACATGGATATTCATGAAAATCTAGTTCAGAATTTTTGATGTTTGCAATATTTTTTCTATACTTAGTTAAGTAAAAAAATAAACATCCTATGCTCTACGAATTTGATTTTTCTCAGATGGAAAGACGGTAATTATTATATCTTAAGCGTGATTTAAAAGGATAACTAATTTGTGTTAAGGATTCTTTGCGTGTCGGGGAAATTTACGAAAATGCTTTTCGTTTATCTCCCAATAAATATAGAGGATATTGGTAATTTTGAATACTTATTATTCCTTTTCCATAAATATTAGGGCTTTCAAATTTTTTAGAAAGTTCGTAAAATTATTTAATTTTTAAGCATTATTAAAAAATTGGACAAATTCTAATCTGTAATATTGCTTCGCTTTTGCAGTAAATATGTTAATAAAGAAGCTTTATAGATAGTTATAATGGATACAGAGTCATTGACTCCCAAAATTTGCGGCAAATTTGGCGACAAAAAGTAGAAAATCAAATTCTCGAGAGTCTAGACGATATCTGCATAAAGACTTAAATCCTATCGTTTCATCTAGAACTTTGGATGACTGATAACAAGAGCTATAAAAGCGAAAGCACTCCGACAAAAATAGTAGTCGTGAGAATTCCTTCTCCAGCAAGTTTTATGAACACACTTACTGATGTTACAATTGTTTAATAATGATTTACTGTTAGTGATTTTTGCAACTGCTGCTTTATTTAAGCTTTGTCTGTTTTATTATAACGTTTCATGTTTTGTTCTTGAATAAAGAATCATTATCCGCATAAATTTTGTTATATTTTTCTCCATATATCCACCGGATGGATTGACTCGTAAAAGTATTCCTAATAATTATGTATGAGTTATTATGTTTTGCTGCTCAATTGTTTAGAAAAGGGATTATTTAGTAATAGAAAAAGGAATAACAAGAGATTCGCTACATTTGCAAATACATATGTGTGCAATCATATCTCAATCTAATTTAAATGTTAGTTAATATCTTTTTTTTGTCTTAAGGCATTCAACTAAATTAAAAACACTGGTTATCGACCACTTGGCAACCTTATTTTTTTACTGCTATTTCTTGTAGTTCAGACTTGTCTCTTTCCATAACAATTTATCTTTTCTAGAAAAAGGAACCTCTCAACCATCATCCATTTTTTTTTCAACAAAATTGGTCTTTAGCTTTAATTTTCCCAAAACTTCAATTTTCAAAAAAATTCTCTACTGTTAGCATTTTATCTCACAAACTAATAGAGGTATTTACATAAAAGATCCAGCGCGTGTTTTAAATAATATGAAAAATGACATGGACCAAAAGTTTTATTGTTGGTGAAATACTTTTTCATTTATAAGGGTTTTTAGAAGAATAAATTTGTGAATTGATGGGAAAAAATGCATATATACGAGTATTTTTACCCATAATGTCTTTGCATCTCAACATTTTTTCTTAGATTTTGGTTCATTTCATTCATCATTGTATTCTATAAATTGTGTACAAAGAAAAATTGGTCTGCTGCGTTACCAATTTGTGTAGAGTGTTAACCATTTTGCTTTAATTTCATCAAAATTTACAACGCATTTTCTTATTTCTCAAAATATATTATATATATTTTTTTTAAAATTTGTATATATAGTGCTTATAATAGAATATACAAGTAAAAATCATTAATATTTTTTTTAATCCAATTTTTTAAAATTTTTCCTTCGAACGCAGTCGGATACCTTAAATTAACCAAAATTTCTAAAATCTTTATTTTATGTCCTGATCCAAGCCACGCTTTTTTATTTCATAATTCTACCTACCACTTTGAAAAATTGATGACTATACATTTCACATGGTGCAAGATCAGAGTTAAAAATCCCTAATCCTATCCAATTCTATTTTCTGAATTGATAAAAGTCGAAGAATATCCATATAAGAATATCTTAAAGCCGCTGAGGCCCAATATTCTCAAAGTTTCTCTTTTGTGTCCAAAAGAAAACAAATGCGTTCCACTGATTTTTTTCCATGTATATACCACGTCGATCCATGACCAAAAAAAAAAAAAAAAAAAAAAAAATCTAAAATCAAAATCTTTTTTGTTTTACATCCAGTGGCGGACTTCCAAACAGGCGGTGGAGGTGATGATTTAAGTACAGTACTGATGGTGCCAGGTAATCTCAAAACCCTGAAGGATATGATGTTGAAGATTGATAGTTTCATTCCAACTGTTAGAGATGGGGAGAAAGACAGCTATTTACTACCCCCAAAGGAATGTTAGTTTGACTGTTCGGTCAATGTAAGTTTGGACAATACTTATTCAGCAGTCGACCACAACAAATCCTGTCGATACTGCTACGTTCAGTGGTGGCGGGGTGGTCGGCTGTATGTAAGAAGACAAGAAGGTGGTGGAGGTGGTCGCGTCGTGTCTCGAGGTATATAAGGGACCTCAAAATCTACTTGGACGTGTATCACAGTGCCAAACAGAAGGTACATTTAACTGCTCAAGTCTTCGATCTAATTCGCAGAATTTTCACTTATTCCTTTTTCTTTAAAGAAAAAGGGTTAATTCACAGATAAAAATGTTAAGGGAAAAAATAAAGTGATAAGTAAAATTCTTGAGGAATCAAAATTCTGCGTCTGCAAATTCTTTTCTTAAACTTTTTAAAAGTTCAGAATACTTTCTAATCGTCCCTCTTTCCTATTCACACACTATATTATATTAACCAGGGTTTGGATACATATATTGGACTCATTTCAAGGAAATAGTTCTCGATATTGAAAACTATTTCCTTGAAATCATGAAGAATGATAATTATTAAAGAACTCAATCGTTGCTACTCTCAATTGTATGTATATAGTAAAATACAAGATTCATTGGTGTAAAAACAATAATAAAAATGACTTATTGTATAAAATGGATCGATAAAAGGCATAATATCTGTACAAATAAAGGCTATAAATGCATTAGGAATTGCCTTTCAATACATAATGATATCATAGAATAAATATTAAGATAGAGTTAAAATTGAAATAATTTTATCTTGCATTATTTTTTTCAACAATAATGTTTACCTCCGAGGGGTCTGAAAAATTTCAGTGCCTGTGGTCTCTCTCGTATTACCAAAAACCGCCACTGCTGAAATTTGGAAAATAATATTACGCTGTTTAAATATGTAACATAATTTTGGAGGTGTGTGACCAGAAAGAAGACAATTTTGGATTTGAATTCAACTTATTTTTCAACTGAAGGGCATGATTTGTATACCAGGAGAAGCAATGAAACATGCTTATCTACATGCTGGCACATCAGAAACGTAAACCCTTCGCGAGAAAGTCTTTGGTGCTGGGAGATTTAAAGAGTAACTAGAGCTTGCTACCTCCAAATAACAATAATAATAATATCAAGTGCAATTAATCAATCATTTGGCAATGTTTTATCGAAATAGGATGAAAGGTACGACAGTATATAAAATGCGAACGAACAACGATTTATTTTTATGCATTAGATTCATGTATTCTTTAAGAATTATAAAACCTGGTGTTCTTCCAGAATAGTAAGGAAAGGAATTATTTATTTTATTTCGTGATTCGTCTAATTTTTGTGCAGTATTCTCGGGCTTAATGTTAGAAACTGTGATTAAAATAGTTTCTTTTAAAACTGATTAAGCATAGAAAATTTATTAATACAACACAATCACTAATACAGTTGAAAAGATAATTTTAGGAAATTAAGATGGTGCAACATTATTTGTATTACAGTATTTTTGGCAGTTACCGCAAAAAACGCTAAAATTTCATAAAAATTTAAAAACCCCGGGTAGTTCTCTCTAAAATTCTCTATAATCTATACTTATAATAAAGCTCAATGTGTGTGTGTATGTGTTGGCGCTCTACAGGCCAGACCGTTGGACCTACAGCTACCAAATTTGGTACATGTATACCTTGGAAGTCCGGAATGTGCACCTCGGAGCTCTTTTTTCGAATTTTTTATTAGAATTTGAATTAATTAAAATTTAAGCGAAATTTCGACGTTTTTCCGTTATAACTTCCGAAAATATTACTGCACAAACATGATTTTTATAACAATTGAAAGATAAAAAAATTAGCTTTCTAACGGTATCAGTGTTTTTAGTTTATAACGTAAATTCTATTTTTAACGAATTTTTAAAGAAATATTTTAACCATGTTTTTTAGCACATGACCGGATAAAATAAAAGAAAAGAATGACGGAAGTTCAGATTAAAAAAACAACAATCATCGCAAATCAAAAATAAAGAAATACAACTTTCAGCACGGGACTGGATAAAATAACAAATATAAAAAGTTATATTTTCTAAAAAAATAAATGCAAGGCAAAAGATTTTATGATCGTTTGCAATATCTAAATGATTAATTCTTCTTAAAATATCTAAATGATTAATTCTTCTTAAAATATCTAAATGATTAATTCTTCTTAAAATATCTAAATGATTAATTCTTCTTAAAATATCTAAATGATTAATTCTTCTTAAAATATCTAAATGATAAATTCTTCAATAAATCTTCTTTATTTACGGTAAACCTGATTGAATTTAGACGGGATATGCATTGAAATCCCGACCTAATGGCATATTTCTATAATCGTTTGCAATATCTGTATCATTAATTCAATAATTTTTTCCTTTCTCGCTTTTAAAACAACATATTTAATATTTTTGGCAACATCACCGAAAAAAACATTTTTAATATTTTGTAAGCATAACCGATAATCAAAACTGACTGATTTATAAAATTAAAGAATATTATTAGGAAAACATGTTCTTTTAGAACTTTCGTCCATCATCTTAAAGAAAATATTAATTTCAGGCCAATCAATGCCCGGAATCACTTCAAGGCTAATGAATATGTGATTTAATTGAAAATTTTAGAACGCATTACTCATGGCGAACCAGCTGGTCGCCAAAGGCGGCTAGTCTGTAATAAAATTGTTACCTGTGGGAATGACTTGCAGAGGATTTGCGTACAATGTAGCCACGAAATACTACCCTTTAACATGGATTTAGCATTTCTACAGAATCTATTGTCTCCACGGCGAGTTATTTGGAGATTAATCCTTAATAAATAAATTCGGCTCAGATTCGAAATTTTTTTTAAATGTTAGATAATTGCACTATCCCTATAGCCATCCCGTAGGTGTAAGCAATAAGTATTCGAATTTTCATCGCAATCGGTTGAACGGTTTAGGAAGGCACAAGAGACATACAGACAAACATTCATTTTGATTTATATGGATTAAAATTCGTCTTCCAAAAAAATTGATAGTAAAAATGATTTAATTTTTAAATGACAAAGGAGAATTCTTCCAATTAGTGTAACCCTATCAATTTTCGGCGCAATACTTTAATACTCCAAACATTTTTTTTTTTCAGTGTACTTAAATATCCTCTAGTATCTCATTTTTTTATAATTGTTTTATTTTTTCACTTATACTGCACATTATCATATTCATTCTTCCAGCTTTATTGTACTCTAGATATTTTTCATTCTAGATTTTATCATTTATTTTTATGTTATATAAATTAATATTTTGTCATTTGTTTGCTCCGTTCCGACTGACATAAGTGTAATTTTTGTTGCCTTTAATTTATTTTTTAATAAATTCCACCTGCATCGATACCAAACTGGAACGGAGCCACATGAGCTATAAAAAAAGAGGTATGGTATGGTGCTGATAATTTTTTAGCTACATCCAGACATAAGAGAAACAATTTGAGAAATCATTTTCACTACGATTTACAAGAATTATTTTTTACACGTATTGGTTTAAGGTATCCGTCTAAGTTAAAAACACTGGTTTTCGACGATATTAGCAATTTGTTAAGAAAATTGTTACTTCTTGTAGTTCAGAATTTTCTCTTTCCAAAACATTTTATCTTTTCTAGGAAAAAGAAATCGTAACCTATCATCCAGGATCACATATTTTTCAGCTAAAATTTGTCTTTGGCTTCAATTTTAATTTTCCTAAAAATCCTCCACCATTAAAATGATATCTCAAAAACTAATAAAGGTATTTACATAAAAATTTCAGCATATGTTTTAAATGACATGGACGATGAAATAGATCAAAAGTTTTATTGTTAGTTTTTCGTTTATGGGTGTTTTTAGAAAAATTATGTTGTGAATATATGGAAAAAATGCATAAATACGTGTATTTTTACACTTTACTTCTTTGCATCGCAAAATATTTCTTAGAATTTGGTTCATTTCATTCATCATAATGTTCTATAATTTGTGTGCAAAAAAAGATGGGATTACTGCATAACAATTTTGTGTAGAGAGTTAACCGTTTTGGTTAAATTTCATCAAAATTTACTACTAATTTTTCTATTTCTCAAAATATATTGTATTTTCAAGTATTTTTTTTATATTTAAAGTGTTTATAACTGACAATACATCTAAAAATCATAAAAGCTTTTCAAAAATCTTATATTTCAAAATTTTTCCTTCGAACGTAGTCGGATACCTTAAGAAAGGGAATCTTAGGTACCTTTGAAAGATAGGGCATCAAAATATTGTTATCGTTCCACTGAGAGCATGAGAATTAAAGCGTAAGAAACATTTTAGAATGCATATTATAAATAATTATATTTTTATAAAGTAGAATTTGGATCTGAAATTAAGAGAAAATTTTAAGAGTTTGAGATAGTTTTTGTTTTATGGCACAATGCCATCTTTGGTTAAACTGCGACTTAGTCAGGCAATTAAATTATTCGCATCAATTTACACTAAAATTGGAATAAGGAAAATCTATAAAATGAAAATTTTAAAAAAGTGTAAAAATACGTGTCAAGAAGTGCAACAATGTTTCGAAGTGTGGAACAGTACTAAAAAGCATATCTAATGTTTAAACACGATTATAAAAGCCATCATTTTAAAAATTAGAAAGGTTAACATAAATAGTTTTGGAAAGCAAGTCGCAAGAAAATTTAAGAATAAAGTTATATGAGCTAATTTGAAATTTAAAACTCTATAATAATATTACAAGCGTGAAAGTTTGAATTGATGGATGGATGCTTGTTACTCAACCCTGCTAGAAAGGCTGAACGGAATTGGATGAAATTTACCACAAAGATTATACTCAGAAATAGTATAGAGGCTACTTTTTATTCCGGTTAACTGAGTGGCTCATTTTTTTATTAATTAAAAACTAACTTTCGCTCCAAAATGCTGAGGCCAAATCCCACCAAATATGAGCAAGGCTCCTGTTTTTTTCCCGACAGTAATCAGGTTAGACTTAGCAGAATTTCGACCAATTATTTGAAACGATTCTGTTTATTTTCTTTATGTTTGATGCATTTAAAATCAAATGTTGTTAATTAATCGATCTTTCAGATTCATTCTGAAGTAATTTTAAATTAAAAGGAAGAATAAAGGAAATAAAGAATTTCTAACCTGCATTGTGTTACCCCAACAGGAAAGTCAAACATGCGCGTTACGTCAACTGGCATTAAAATTCAGGAGTGATTGTTGACAATTGTGTTTTCATTTAACTTCAAAGTTTAAAAATTGTGCATAATACTGTTATAGCTATCTCGATCTCGATCGATAAATAAAATGGACTTGACTTGATTTTAAAGAAATATGGACTTGATTTGCTATTTAGTTTTAATTCAGGTGCACACTGTAAATAAATTGCTTTTAGATTAGTTATGTACTTTGAAACTGGTTAAGTTGCATTTTTTTTTCCTGTTTATTTTTCGTATATTCTTATAGTTCTAAGTCCATTGTTTTTAGGATAGTTTTAATATTCTTGATTTGATATTTTTTTTTTTTTTCGAAATGCCCGGAAAACGCAAATTTAATCTTTCGAAAATGAGTAATCCAGTTCGGGCTATGAGAATCACTAGAAGTAGAGAATCGAATATTCAAGCAGAATTTAGAAGAATCAAGGAAGCGGAGTAACAGACTAAATCCAGATCAGCTGAAACGTCATAAACGGTAAAGGAATAACGGAATTGATCAAACCGTCTTTTATATACACATCAAAATCTCCATGCGTACGACGTCGCGGGTAAAGGCAAGTAGAAAATAAATTAGAAGTGAATTATACTAAGAAATATCTTTACACATATATTATACTTAATATTCTTTCTTTTACAAAACAAAAATTGTTAAAACATCACAATAATGATACATTGTTAAAACATCACGCTGTTTAATGATACATTTTATAGTGCATTTTTTATGATTAAATTGCTATAAAACGAATTTATTCCATATATTTCTTGAAACATTACATGGATTAAAGCTATTTTCTAAGCAGGCAAATAAGTATAAATATTATTCATTTTATTATAATTATTCTTTTCCGAAAGTAATTACTAGTGACAACTTATTAAAGTTTAAACTCTGTGAAACGAATAGTTGGAAGTACAAAAAATAAGATTTGAGAAAGAAGACGATTCAAAATGAAAAATGGATTCAAGCTACATTAACTTCCTGTTTTTGAAGCGTCATAAATTAAATTTAAAGCTCATCAAATGTAAATTTAAGAAGAAAAAAAAAACGCTTAAAGGTCTCCGAGTTATATTCTTCACTGTCTGGATTTAGCTGTAACATTTCAGCGTCTGTTGTTGGCTTAGAAAATGGTTAAAAAACGATTAGGGAAAACCACAACTTGCTCTTCTATGATTAATCGCAACTTGCCAGTGAAACTTCCAGATAATTCAGTTAAAATTAAAGGCAGCATTTTAAAAATTTTCGGTTTAAAACCACTTGTTCATATCATCCATCCATTAGCATTCATTTGCGAAACCAGAAATTCTTGAAGTTTTATTAACTCTTTTTTTTGCATTCGTGTTAATTTAAACTCCTAGTTTGAGAAATAAGTTATTGTTACTTCAATTCATTTAAAAACGGATAGGAAATCTGAAATACTTATTTTAACTTACTAGAATACGAATTATAAAGAATTTAGTTTTGTTTAGTTATATTAACGTCCCGTTGTAAAGCAACACTAGGGCTATTTCGGGATGGACCCCGTCATTTTGAACCACGGTCAGATGACGAGGACGGCACCTGAACTGGCACCCCCTCTCCACCCCACACCAGCGGGAGGACGTTTGGCCTGGCATATTTAACGCGCAAAAGACCCCCTGACACGAAGATTCTTCGATCGCGATCTCGATCGAAGAATCGAGTCTCGAACCTGAAATCCTGTGGTTCCGAAGCCGAGACCTTACCACCAGGCCACCGCGGCCCTGAAGTAGTGAGAAATAATCATCATCAAAATATTCATACTCAAGATTTGACGAATCTACATTTTACATCTCCTTGAGTAAAAGGAACATGTTTTTCAGAAAATGCATATTTATGACAGAGGTAGTTCAAAAACGATTTGAGCAGGACGGATGAAATTTGATATCTGCCCTAAATGTGTAGATTTCTATTAAATTTTGAGCAAACTCTTTCAGAGGAAGTCTGTATGCTCAGCTGTTCGAATATAAGTTAAAGTAATAACTATAAAACAAAGACAGCTATATGGATAAAGCTTAGGCTTATAGATTTAATATCTATATCGTAGACAACGATCAAATTTTGAAACAAATCAACAAAGGACTAACACTTTGTCTGTCAAAACTATCAGAAGCATGCAAACTAGATAACTCAAAAATGCAATGGCTGAAATATATAACATTTCTTATGTGATTTTTGAGATTACAATAAAGTTTCTAAGTCAAACTTTTATTTCAATCAATTGGGGAAACGTATCTAAAAAAAATGTATTGTTCGTTTAGTTTAGTTATCTTGTTTTAAAGCAATAGTGGGGACATCTTGGGACGGATCTCGTCATTTTGAGCCGCAGATAGATGACATAGACGACATTTGAGCCGGCACCTCCCCCCCTGCTCCACTCCATATCACGCCAAAGGGAAGTCGTTTGTCCATGATGGATTAAACATGCGATAAATCTCCTTACGCGATGATGCTTTTGTAAAATCGAGTCTCGAACCTGGAACCCTACTACTCACGAGCCAAGACCTTACCACCAGAACACCGCGGTCCACCTAGCACCTCTTATCTGATTATCTATAAGGCTTGATTACGTTTAGGTATACTAACTTCCCGTTTTGAAGAAACATTAGGGCTATTTTGGGACGGACAGCATAAAATTGAGCCACGGCCAGATGACGAGGACGACACTTGCGCTGGCACCCCCATCTCCAAACTTCCAAACCACGCCACTGGGAGGACGTTTGGCCCTGACGGGCTTAATGTGCATCAGACCCGCTTACAAGGCGACTCTTCGGTGGAATAGGGCTTCGAACTGTTTATAAATATAGCTCGATTAGTTTTGGAGATTACTTGTGAACGGTGGAGAATTTTTATGAAAATTAATTTTTGAGACAATTGAAATTAAAGATAAATATTAACCGAAAAAATATGTGCCCTTGGATAATAGGTCAGGCTTTTTTTTTCTTAGAAAAGATAAACAGTTTTGGGAAGAGAAAAGTCAATAAAAAATTTTAAAAAAATCACCAATGTGGTCGTTAATTAGTGATTTTAACGTAGTCAGATACCTTAAATAAAAATACAATCTAAATTTAAAGCTAGAGGAATTTTGCGATAAATAAATTCTTACATTCAGTAATTTAATCCCGGCACCCATTCAACCTAATTTAATGTTCGATTAACTTGAAAGGTTTAGAATAAATTTAATTCATGAAGCTATCGATGCATTTAAACAAATCAATTAACTGCGTAATTAGCTAAGCACAGAAGTGGAAGGAAATTAAATTAATGGCTATCACAAATAATAAAAATTCAATTTTCAAAAAAAAAATTTCAACTTGTAGAAATACAGCTGTAAATTATGCAGGAAAAATATATTGAATTAAATGTTTTTCCCAAGATATGTTTATGTTCATTTTATAGAAAAAATGGAAGTAAATAAATAAAAAGTTTGGGAAATTAAAACTGTATTTACAGCAATAAATTTATAACGTACAAAAATTTGGTTTTTAAAATATCTAATTTATTTTAGTAATTCAGATGCATTGGTTAGAAAAAACATTTTTTATAAATCATATACAGGTTTTCTCGGAAAATTCATGAAAATAAATAGTATAAATAAATAAAATTACAAAAAAAATAATTTTAAATAATTAAGCGTGAAACTGAAACCTTTCAGAAGAAAATAATCCCGTTTTAGATTACAGCTTTTATATTTAGTGAAGGAAGAATGTTTTCTTGATACACAATAAATCAATAAATTGTGTGTGTGTGTGTGTGTGTGTGTGTGTGTGTGTGTGTGTGTGTGT
>JAPMOQ010040473.1:1091123-1104624 GCA_026543055.1 Argiope trifasciata
GTGTGTGTGTGTGTGTGTGTGTGTGTGTGTGTGTGTGTGTGTGTGTGGTGACAAATATAACACAAAACACTTTCTGCTGATCAGGTGAAATTTAATTTATAGTCTTTAAATGAAATATTAGATTTCTATCCAAGTTGTGCAAAAATCCTTCGAATGAAGTACTTCCATCCGATTATTCAAATTGTTAGTTTTATATTAGTTTATAAGAGAACAACATATGTAAAATTAAGAACACAAATTTAATATCTACGTTATAGAAATCTTACTAATTTTGTGCCAAATTCAATTAGGTTAACCTATCTAGCAGTCTGTCCTTTCACAGGCATGTAAAAGCGATGAAACAGAAAATACATGACTTAAATGTATCAAATTGGGTGTCTGATTTTGTGATTGCATTTACAAAATGAAAATAAAGTGTCCAATTTTTTTTCAGTCAGTTTGAAAATGGCGTCTAAAAATGTAATTAGATTTCATTAGTGATTAGTTAATTAGATCTATGGTAAAAAATTTGATGTAAACTACACCCTTTGATTTCCCTCAAAAAATTACTTCTATTTTGTCCAGACATATTTCTGCACTATTACCTCATTGAATATGCACCGATGGTCATAATATATCCTCCTGAAAATTATTTATTTATTTAAGAACTTAAAATGTATCTTAAGTCATAAGAATACCGTTCTTTCCTCAAGCTCATTCAATTATTTTTTTAAAAAGATTATGTAAAAATTCTTGATTTTTTTTTTCCAACATTGAAATAAAATATCAGCAATTTCAATAACACCTCCATGGTACACCACATTCAGTAGTGTGAAATAGTTACAATTAAATATTAATTGAATGTAAATTATATAATTATTATTAAATATTTTAAATTTGAATAGGTCTTTTAAATGGCTAAACAAAAATAACCCGTTTTCAGTACGAGTAAGATTAAAGTTGTTTTTTTTAGTTATAAAATAGACAAAGAGAGTTGACATAAATTGATTAATTGGTTAAAATCAATATTATTTAATGGAAAAGTAATCCTTTTGGATGAATTTAAATCTAAAAGTATAATTTTTCAACCAAACCATATAAAATTCAAATGATGTGTACTATTTTTGCTTGAATATAAAATTAAAATTAATGAAAAAATTGGTAAATTTTATGTAAAAAATTGAAATTTCTGTGGATATCCAAGTGGTACTTTTCCCACGTATATTCAACATGTAAAAATCCAAGATTTAGAAAAAATATTTTTTTCCTCGGACCAGATAAAGGATTGCTAATGAGGGATAAAAATAATTAATGGAAAAATTGAGATTAATGAAAAAGAAGTATTCATTTCTCTTCATTAAGATCAAAATTAATCAAGAGAAGAGAATGAGGTTTTTTTAGTGGAATAAAAACATCTCTCATAAATTTTAAAGCAATTACAAGTTTCATAATTAGGAAATGGTAGTGAAAAAATTGTTACAACATTTTTAAGATCTGAGAAGTACCATGAGCTTTCAAACATATTTTTTGCATTGCAATCTTGAATAATTAACTAGGTGCAAAGAGTTATTTAAGAATGAAGATATTTCGCTGAAAGATAAAATGTGTGGAAAATGAAAACTAAAATAACTGGAATATGAATTTGATTGCAAATATTCTAAAAATTAAAAAAAGGCATTAGACCAATTTCAAAATATAATGAATATAAACTTTCCTCTGGAATAATAATAGAAATAAATGTTTAATCCCAATAACATAATTTCTTTTTAAACATATATGTGAAGTTATTTAAAGATTCTTTCGCAGATACATTTCATTAAAATGGTGAATGTTATGTAAATTGTATATACTAGTGCCCTTAAAATGTTTGAAATTAGGTTTTTTTTTTAAATTTCCTAACGCTCATATGCCGCAGAAAAATTTAAATTTTTTTTAACTGGTACAATATATATAGTTTGCAGATATTTATTTAATTAAAAATTAGTTTTTTGACCCTGTATAAAAATTTTCTGCTGTATAAAATTTTTTTGCAGATATTATGATTTGTAATAAACTTACAAAAGTGTCCATTTAATAATAACTTCGAGAAATAAATATCTATCTATTTCAAATAGATAGACTATACTTGCACCTACTAGAGCTTTTGTGCTTTGATTGTTCATTTTGCTACTAATATGCGGTTTGGTCATTAATGTCTCTATGCAAACTGCCATCAAATGAAAGTAGTCAAAGAAAAATTAGAAATAAGTAATTTAAATAATTGATTAAAAGTTGATGATTATTCAAAATAAATATCAATTAAAAGGAACTATATTCAGGAACATTTCTAAGAAACGTTTACATAAATTCATCAAAAATAGTTTTAATTCGTTTGATCACTCATAGTAATTAAAGCAAAAGATTATTAAATAAAAAAAAAATTCATTATAGTTTTTATTACTGCAATAAATTTCAAGCCAATTTCGGGGTTTGAGTCAATATTTTGATTACATTTTCAACTCGTAAAAACTAACAAGCAAAAATTTATTTAGGGTAAAATCCGCTTACTTTCAAGGAAATATCGCACTTACTGCAAATTAAGGAAATTACCTTTTAAAAAATTGTCTATTTTCAGAAGCTTTTTCTACATTATAACATATAAAAATTAAAATTAATCATTTGTTTAATTGTTTTTGGTGAGACTTTTAAATTTATGAATGAATTTTTCAAAAATTGGGCATAAATTATATACTGTTCTTAAAAACGATTATCCGAAATAGCATTTATTTCTTCATCATTCGTCTCTTTTGAGAAGAATTCCAATTAAATTAATCTCACATTCCATTCAAACTAAACGTCTTTCAGATTTGTTCAGCTTTTTTAAATAAAAAACGGTTCTCTAGAATAAGATTTTAAATCTAATATCATACTTTGTTAACACATTTAGAAAGTCTGAAATTATTGGAAGAAATGTTTATATCAGAATCTTCAGGATTTGCAATATTCAGCTGAATTATTTCATTGAATTTCTTTGTTTTCTATTTTCACTTATTCGGGTATATATATGAACAAATTAGAGTAAATGTTTACAACATTTGACTTAAATATTGATGAATCAACCTGTATCAGATCTTCCTGTGGTCAAAACAACCATTTCTGGAATTAGTATTTGTTACAAGATAACTCAACAAGCGGGAATGGTCTCCACAAAATTTTATCGCACATTTTCTAATAAAGTAGCAATCACAACTTTTCGTAAAAACATTGTAGATCTTGCGTAATGCAGAGAACGCCTTATATGGCTTGTTCGCTGTAATTAGGAAATATTTGACTTGCATGATAGTTAGGAAATTTAACTTTTGGGGTGAATTTAGCATTTTTATTAAATCGATCAAGTCATCTATCTTTGATAAGTTTTTATGCGATTTATCCTTGACACGCAATAATATTAATGTCTGAAAATTTTCTGATGCACAGACTTCCAAAGAATATAGTTCGAAATTTGTTTGGAATCAACAAATTTGGTATAAAGTCATCATGCAACAGATATCATCATTTCGGCTTAAAGAGTTATTATATTGTTTTTATCACAAACAGATATAATGCCAAAATTGTATTTTTTGAGCTTTCGTAAATCTAAAACATGGAGATTCGCTAAGATCTTGAGTTTCAATTTTTTAATGATTATGATAATTTCTCTATACTTTTTATACGAGAAAATAAAAGCGTCATAAGTCTAAATGAATTTTGGTACTTGATCATGATATCCAACTCGTGTATCAGGGCCAGATTTTGAAAGCTATCAATAAAGAAAATGCAAATTACTAATTAGATTCTATGCTATAAATACTAAAATGCTATTCTATTCTCTATTTTTTCGTATTACAAAAATACAAATAATGTTCCCATTTGTTTACATAAGACAACTAAACAATAAAATGCAGCGAAGAATATTCCAGTGGTTAGTACTTTCTAATTGTATGCCAATATAACTAGAATATAACAAACTTGTATTTCTAAAAACTTGTTCTGTAAAACTAGAACTACTAACTTGTATTGTAAAACTAGAAAGACCTTCTCTGGAAATAACAGACAAGGTCAAGGAAATTCTCAGAAATTTAAATAGTAATCCATCATTTATAAGTATACGGTTTAAAAAATTTTGAATTATTTAATACATAGGGAAAGCTTCAATTTTATGAGACTTAAATCAGTAAATAATACGGCGCAAAAGGATACACGAACTTCTTAAAATGGTAAATATCAAATTAGGCTGTTTAATAATATAGTCAGTGTATACTGTTCAATAATATAGTCAGTGTATGCTGTTTAATAATATAGTCAGTGTATGCCGTTTAATAATATAGTCAGCGTATGCTGTTCAATAATATAGTCAGTGTATGCTGTTTAATAATATAGTCAGTGTATGCTGATCAATAATATAGTCAGTGTATGCTCTTAAATAATATAGTCAGTGTATGCTGTTTAATAATATAGTCAGTGTATGTTGTTCAATAATATAGTCAGTGTATGCTGTTCAATAATATAGTCAGTGTAAGCTCTTAAATAATATAGTCAGTGTATGCTGTTTAATAATATAGTTAGTGTATGCTGTTTGATAATATAAGCAGTGAATGCTCTTAAATAATATAGTCAGTGTATGCTGTTTAATAATATAGTCCTAAATAATAATTTAATGAACCATGATTTATCGTTAAATGGTTAAATTGAAAAGAATTATTATAAAAATAATGGAAACAAATTTTGAAAATGTGCTTCAGAGAGAACATCTAAAAAGAGTTTAGTTATATTAATGTCCCGTATTGAAGTAACACTAAGGCTATTTTGGGACGGACCTAGTCATTTTGAATCGCTGTCAGATGATGGGGACGACACTGAGCCGGCAACTCCCTCTCCAAACTTCCACACCAGCGAGAATGTCTAAACAAAGAATAGTTAGCCCCACTCCGTAAGCTGCAATAATACTTATTAAAATAAAATTTAAATATTTAATTTTTTGAAGAATAAAATAAAAGAACAAATCTATCTTCAATTGTATTCTTTATTGCAAAAATAAAATGTTAAACTTTAATTCTTAAAATAAATTTATATTTAATATTTTAAACTTAAATATTAAATATTTAACTTCAAAAAATTAATAATCGAGCGTTTTCAACTTTTCATAAAGAATAAAAATTAAGTTCATTATTCGATCATTTTATTTACGTTATAAGAGAGCGAAGTTATAAAACTTTGAAAGTCAATGGACAATAAGAAGATAGATTGCCTAGCGTTTTACATTATGAATAGAATTATGATGATCATATTAGGAAGATTCATTTGAATAAACTGAAGGTATAAGGCAAAATATAATGTGGATAGGCTTTAACGTCCATTCCAAATACGTGTTCAAAACCTCAAATTATACATAAGACATTTAGTTGAAATTCAAGATAATCCAACCAATTGGTCACAAAAAGTGACAAGTCAGTAATAGGCAAGTATAAAAATTACTGAACTCTAGCACACAAGAAATCAGTTGCAAAATCTCATATTTATAAGTATGAAACAATCAAGTTGAATTAAATGCGTAATAAAAAATAAAAAAACTCCTTTTGCAAACAAACTTCTCACCAAAAGTGGTATGTGGTCAAAAAAGGAAGAATAAAAGGCTCTTTCATGAAGATAATAAGGAACATCAAACTTCTTCAATAATCTAGATAATATTCATAATGAAGCTATCAACAATAGCACTAAGTACGATCCCAATCCTAAAATCAAACGTCCCAAAAACATTCTCCTCTAGCATATTCCTGCACCTTCACTACCATCAATAGCCATTAGGAACACGCCATTCGTTCAACAATCCACTCTAAACCAATCAAAAAGTTAGTTTCATGAACGTTCGCTGAACGTTATTCCACTTACACAACACAATAATCCCATGCTCATCTACAGTTCATGTCATCATAATAAAAAAAAAAATTTTTAGACAGTCACATCATTAAAGAGATAGTTTTTTGCCAAAAAGACGAGAGCTCCGATAACCATATGATTGAACTTGAACGATAATAAGGAACATTATTCTAGATTCCATAAAATAAATAGAATATTACTTGGAAATTTGAGACACGTGATTTAAATATTAATTAAAAAACGTTTCAATTAAATTAAGGAAAGTCAGGAAAAATATCAGTTTGAATCTTCCAATAAATCAGGCAGATCAAACATGTTTAATTAAAAATTAGTTGGAAACAGATTTCGCTTTTTTTTTCAATTTGTTTCAAATTTATTGCAACAAAATCTCATAATTTTTCTTCCCTTTCATTTTATTGCTTTTTTTAAATAGATTCATCATCTTGCAAAACTAATTAAATAAGTTGGAAAAAAAGTCCTCACTCTTAATTAGAATCGATGATTTTTCATCTAATTAAAGAATTATAAGAATGTGACCCTAGAATTTAAATTTGCTCAAAGAAAATCTGTCAAGTGAGAGTTCGCTCAAAGCATTTTAAATATTTATTCACTAGTTAATATCACTTGCAATCAATACTAGGATTTGAAAAAATAGAATTTTTAAAAAAGAGAGAAAATATGACGTTATAAAGCAAATTTAATTATCTTTCAAATTGAAGAAGGATATTTCAATATTTTTTTTCGGAAAAAGAATTGAAGCTCTTACAAAGAAAGAAACGATTATGATATATCCATAATGGAGAAAGGGAAATTTACTTTATGTTTTTTTTTTTCTGATAACTTTATCATACTTTATCTAATTAAGATTAAAAGCAACGATAAATATGTTTAAAACTTGAAAAGGAGCATTGTATATTTTTAAAGAAACTTCATGAACTAAACAATTAATTCAAACATTTTGAAAAATATTTTATTTATTAGAGTACCAAACGATAAAAATTATTTTTATTATTTTCAGCACTTTAATCTTTAATGCCTAAGTCAATATTATAAAATATAGCAACAATTTTTTTTCTCATATTCATTACTAGATGGCATCATTGGTATGAAATCAAAATTTAATTCAATTTTTGTTGTATTAACTGGAAAGTAACCTTTAAAATTATTGAAATACAATATTATCATCAGGAACTCAGAACTTTAAAAAAATTATTACATCAAGAAGTAAAGATGGAAAAAAACTAAATGCATTACAAAATTATATTATTATAAGCATTAAAATAAGTCAAATGAAACTAAAATTTATAAAAATATTGCTTATCTAGACACATTTCTTTTTGTTTGTAATATTTAATATATTTCCTCTGTCAAACAAGGAGAATTACAGATGCCTCGTTGCAAAAATTCGGTTTTATAATTCGAGGCCTTTGAGTTCGAAATCCAAATCTATAAAAGACTGATCACCTATGTGGATATAGTTCATAATAAATTCGATGACGGGGAATATTCACCTGCTGGAATGGTACGGCATTTTGAAGAAATTTTTCGTGGTTTAAGTGTCAATTTCAACATTTTTTCATGATTCAATATTATGAAGCGAGTCTTAAAATGGCTCTTTTTTTACTTCAAAAAAGGAATAAAGTATAACTAAATTAAAATTAAATTTTATAAACAGGATTTAATTTTTTCCTTCACTTACACGTATTATTTTCCATATGTAGCACCAATCAGCCAAATATATTGTAATTCTCTAATTTCTGAAGGTAATCCAATCCTGAATGCAGTTGCATATCGATGTTTACATATATTTCTTAATTTATATCTTAATTTTTTTATTTTAAATTAACTCTATTTATTTTAATTTAACATTTTCTCTTTTATCCTGATCCAAATTCCACTCTTTTTTATTTAATTTTTTTTTTCACACGCGCTCAAAATATTGATGGGTAGTTGACTTCCTATGCTCAAACTCTTTAACATCCATGCATTCCTTCCAAAGATATCTAAGATTCCATTTCCGAAGATCTGAGGTGACCTAGGAATAAGGTCTCGGTTTCGGGGCTGGAGAATTTCAGGTTCGAGACTCGATTCCACCAAACAGCCATAGTGTAAGCGGGTGCCGGGTAAGTTAAATCCATCTGGGCCAAACGTCTTCCCGCTGATGTAGTATGGAAATTTGGAGAGGGGGTACCAGCTCAGGTGTCACCCTCGTTATATGTGCAACAGCTGTCAAGTGCATTTTACTATTTGTCATATTTTAATTGAATTTCCTGTTTATAATTTTTATCGTGTTCAATTTTTTAATCCATCTTTTCTAACATTAGAAGACTTGGTGAATGAAAAATATCACCCAAGCATTTTTAAATTCTTAAGATCGATTGATTTTTTCTCTTGCATTTAGCAGTTTGTTTTTCTGATTACGTGGAACATTCCTTTCACAAGTTCATGTACATTGCATTGTTGTATGAATCATTATTTTAAATTTTAAGCTTCTGGAGTCATTCTTTACGTATTCTTACGCAATTTTACACATCTATGTTTTTAATTTCATAAGTGAGTGTCTTTTTAAAAATATCTTTTATCCGTTTACCATTTGATTGGCGCAGTATTTCCAGATTTGGCTCTTACTTCATAAAACCAAACCAACCAAACCCTCGTCATATGACCCCAGTTCAAAATTACGAGATTCATTCCAAAATATCCTAAAGCTATTTTAAAATGGAATGTTAATATAATTAAACTAAATCTTTTCCAAATTAATAAGTGTCATTGCAAAAGTCCAAAGATAAAAATTTTAAATATTTTGCACTTGTGTCACTATGTAAGTAAATGCATATCATTGCTTCTTCCTGTGTGTAAATTATAACATATAGTGGGAAAATAAATTGAAATTTATTCCAAAGGCATCTTCTCATATATCTATGTTTGATGGTGGTATGTATGATATGCAATCATCCATCTCTCGTATTCCTATCTATCACTATGATTGGCGGAGTCATCACAACAGAGGAATAGCTAACAACATCCCCTATTTTATATACAAAATTCAGTTTTAGTAAGCAAATTTCGCAAAAAGGTTTCATTTTCATGCATGAATCCATTTCGATATTTCCCTCATTCAAATCAATACAGAGTTCAATAAATTAAATAAAATATTAACTGCCAAAATAACTTCAAAATTTTATTCTGAATATTCCCGCAAGTGCAAATTTAAATCTTGATTTTTTCCATCAATATCTGAGTCATTAAGCGAAGAAAAGCAATCCATCATTGCCAAGGTATGAATGGATGACATTTTGGACAAATTTGGCGACCATGCATCCTGGACTCATCTTTTGAAACAGAAATCAGCTCAAAACGTGCTCAATAGTATATTTGTATAATAGTTTCCTTCTATAAGATTCACTTTCATCTCACATCAGAAAGAAGTTTAATTTTTAAATTTATTCGATTTTTCACATCATTTGAGGACAAAATTATCATCACCATTTCATAAGATTATATATAATTTGTAATCAGAGCAGTGGTTCTTCAAAAATCAAAACTTGAAATATTTTAAGCTATTTACATGTTTAATTGCATCAATTGCATATTAATTATATTGTATCAATTACATATTAACTATATTATATACAAACATTTAATATATATTTAACTACCAACACATAAAATCATCACAAAAAATGGATTCATAAAGTAACTAAAGATTATCACATAAAAATTATTTTATACTCTATTTTCTTCAATGAAAACAACCGTGGAATGTATTCTTTCCGTAACTTTTGAGCATTTGCTCCAAATGACATTGTGGAGAGTCATTGAAGTTTTGAAACATGCACCATGTACATCGCTCTAATATTTCATTTGATGAAAGGCTTTGCTAAATTGGCAATATTTTTGCCAAAAGAGCTTCTTTTATAGGTGTTTGAATATGAAAAGTGGGCGCGGCAACATTGTTTATTCCCCTATCATGCCTTGAAAATTCTTCGATA
This sequence comes from Argiope trifasciata, assembly GCA_026543055.1. Lineage (NCBI taxonomy): Eukaryota > Metazoa > Arthropoda > Arachnida > Araneae > Araneidae > Argiope > Argiope trifasciata. The sequence goes on from JAPMOQ010040473.1 coordinate 1,100,990, forward strand.
ACTTAATGAAAAATAAGGCTACAGCTCCAAAATTGTCCAGGCACATTTGAAATGACTCAATTTATCACACGAGCTAATAAAAAAATTCAATGTTTTGATGATTTTTCGAGTACAATGTAGCCTTAAATCTTACTTCATATGCATTTTCAATGGAATTTGTATAAATCTGGAAAGGAAAAAGTTATTGGCAGACTACGGTAAAAAATTATGTGATTGGTCTCAGCATTGCAATGCTTCCAAATATGGTATTATTATGATTAATCCTTTCGATACTGCTTCGTTCAGTGGTGGCGGGGTGGTCGGCTGTACACAAGAAGAAGGAATTATTATGATTGGCTTATACAATTTTTCTAATCTTTAGTCAGAATAGTAATCCAAGAAATAAATTTTATCTAATTGGTTAGTGTTATATCAGATGCTGTGTGAAAAACCCAGCGAAAGTATCGTGCCAAGGCATAATACACAATTCACCTTTAAAATGTCTTAATAAAATAACTCTTTCATGATAATCGTCGCCTTTAATACCCTCTCCCTCCCTTAAACCTCTTTTATAAAGAGGTGAAAGACGAAATGGTGCTCAACCCTTTGCACACTTTTCCCTCTTTCCTGACACCCTAAAAATAAGAAGGCGATAACCTCCACGAATCACTTTAAAATAGCCCATCCTCTTGGTATAGGGACCCTAATTCCATTTTGCTACTCTCCCTTCCCTCTCACACAACAGACTCGTCAGGCTCTGACCTATTAAGTTCGTAAGGGGGGTTTGGGGGTTGGCAAGAATCCTGTGAAAAGAGATGGGAACTCTCTGGACATTGTGATGTGTCCTATGAGGTATAACGTCTAAACTTCGCCCATGGGTCTATCTGGAGTCACTTAGTGCATACCCCAGTACCCATTTAGTACCTGGTAAGCGCCTCAAAGTTATATTGATTCAGCTCGCGTCGTTGCCATGGAGACGAGAATGGGGGTTGTTCTCCTCGTGTCTGCTGGAACAATGAGGGTGTTTTGCCGAGTAGGGTGGTTCGGAGTTCTGTATCATACCTGAAACATCCGGTGCCTTACCACTGCTTGACGATGAAGATAAATGAGGTTTTGATATGATAAAATATACTTCTGGGGGTCTAAAGGAGGGTACTTTTTCCCGCGGAGTACAAAGCAGCATTGATGGAATGTTCTGGAAGGCAGAGGGAAAAAATGGCCCAGTTCGAAATTCCATAAGCCCAATATGATGCAAAGTGCTTTTGAGAGGCATTTTTTTTTTTGTGTGTGTATATATATAAGTATATCTGGATGAGGAAATGGGAAAAGTTTTCGTGTTCATTTCATCCGTTTTTCCTGTTTCCGTGGGTTATTTATCAGCGAGGAGATGAGAACGGATAAAACAAGGATATCTTTTTCTGTAAAATGAGAAAATCGATTTGTTTGAAAGGAAAAAAACTAAATGGTGTTTCAAAAATTTTCATGATACGTAAAAAATATATATATAGATAAAAGAAAGAAATCAGTAAAATAATATTAAATGGAAAATTGAAATATGTTATCGCACATTACAAGTTATCGTGTGAGAATATTGTTAATTTTTAAGTAATTGTTATTTAATTTAAATCTTTAAACTGTTTAAACCGGTTTGAAACAATCACGAGACTATTAGATTACGCATGCTTCGATATCTATAAAAACAATGTTGCTTTTTTGTTGTTGTTTTAATTTCATAATTTGTCAAGCTCCAAACGTTTTAGAAGCCGGAAATATAGGTTATCGCAAGTGAAATAAAAAGGACTACAAAACAAATCTGTCAGCATGTAAACCTGTGGAATCATGATATTCTACAAACTTTCTCTCATGCTGTCAAATAAATGTGTTTGTGGAAGTATCTTAATAATCCAGTAACAGCCACTAAACAATGGTGATCACTTTTATCTAGCGAATATGTTATGCGACTGCAAATCGTAAGGTCTCGAATTTAATCCTTGGCGGAATTCAATCTCCCCATTGGCAAAATTCCACCAACACTATCGCCATATTGGTGACCTTAGACAATGAACGTGCTCTTCACTCACCATAACGCTTAACGCTAACAAAAGTCGTCAGACACCCTTGAAACAGCAACCAGAGTCGTCAGACTGACTTGACGCAGCAGCAGTAACAACAAAACTCTTTCCATCAGCAACCCAAAGTCGAACGACTCACTTGACGCAGCAACAACTCTCACACACTCGCCATAACGCTTGGCGCTATAAATCGTCCGTCTCTTCGCGACTCACTGGTGGGAGACTATTGGGGAGGTATATTAATAAAACAGTAACAGCCATTAAACATTGGTGATCACTTTTGTCCAGCAAATATGTTACGCGACTGCAAATCGTAAGGTCGCGAGTTCAATCCTTGGCGAAATTCAATCTCCACATTGGCGCGACTCGACAATATAAACCGCCATACGTTATTTCAATGAACGCCTTGTTCGTTTGGATGTGCCAATTCTGGAGTAATTCTCGTCATCTGACCATGGTCCGAAATTACGAGATCAGTCTCAAAATAGCTCTAATGCTGATTTAAAAATGAGAAGTTAATATAACTAAAAACTAAAACCAAGAAAACACCTTGCATTCGAGTATAATACTGCCCTTTGGCATGAATTTACAAATTTTACTGGTTCTATCGTGTTTCCTTGGTTAAGTTTTTCACGATTTATCCCTCACATACGGCGGCCTGGTGGAAAGGTCTCGACTTTGGAACCGAAGGGATTCAGGTTTTGGACCCGATTCCATCGAAGAACCGCCGTGTGAGGGGGTCTCTTGTACGCTAAATCTGTCAGGCCAAACGTCCTCCCGCTGGTGTTGTGTGGTGTGATGTGGAGAGGGGGTGCCAGCTCAGGTGTCGTCCTCGTCATCTGACCGTGGTTCAGAATGACGAGGTCCGTCCCAAAATAGCACTCGTGTAGCTTTAAAAGGGAAGTTAACATAACTAAACTAAACCCTCACATACGGTTAATATTAATCAAAATTGAACGCGAATTTGAGACGTGTTTTCCCCAGCCGACTAAAACCAAAAACTACAATTGAAGTCTCAAAATCACATATCAAATTTGATACGTTCAAATCATTGCGTTTTTGCAATGCCCCTTGTCTAAAAATTATAATAAAATGTAAAAGTAAAATCTGCGTATTGAAATTTATAAATATAACTCTCTTCGTTTTGTAGTAGTCATGTTAATTTATATTCGAAGAACCTAACACTGGGGTCGGCAAACCTATTGATACGGAAGTGCCAAAAGCAACAATTTGTAGAATTTTCCGATTTTTAAAAACCCACTAAAAATTTTCGATTTAATATTATAGTATTTGCTTATATATTTTTGATATTTGATTTAAAATAAATAGCTTTAAAAACGGAATAATCTTTATTCATTCAAAAACACAAGTTATAGGGAATAACATCAAAGGGAGCATTGGTTTTCAATGCCTTTTGAAAATTTTATTAAATCTGGCTTATTTTAAGTTTCAAGCACGACTCTAGATTTTAATTCGTTAGTTGAATTCTAAATTTGCTTATTACTATATTCGTGCAAGAGTTTAGTTTAGTTATACTAGCGAGTGACCGAGCTCCGCTCGGAGAAAACAGGTATCGAAGCTAAC
>JAPMOQ010040473.1:1114624-1130795 GCA_026543055.1 Argiope trifasciata
GTTCTGTGTTTTTGTTTTCCGTGCTGAGAAACCCTTTCCAAAATGCTCATACTTTCTTCCCATCATGCCACGCTTCCATTTTGTGCTGTGAAGATCTAAGATTCTATATACGATTAAACACTCCTAGCTTGAAATACAATGAATCTATTCTATATTTATTGCACAATACTATAAATATAGAACTTCTTAACTTCTAGTCACTGAATTAATTTTTTAAACATTTCCCAGTAAAATTTAATTTTATGAAATGAAGTAATTCTAAATCACTGTAGAATTAGTCTGGAGTGCCATATTAAGAATAAAAATATATAAAAGTATTTTCTTTCGAGATTTGAACTTCTTAAATAAGTTTGTCAAAAGACTGCTTTATTCATGCACCAAAAGAATAATTATTTAAAATTAAAAAGATGTTCTAATACGTCAATATTCCTAGAGAAAAGAGAATACCATTTATTTAAAATAGTATTTTCAATTATTCTCGAAAAACTGCTTGTTTTACCTTAAAAAAACAGATAAAATAGCAATATGAAAAATACAAAAAAATAGAAACATAGTTCTAAAAATAGTATTCTTGTGCTTCATCGACAAAAAGGTATATTTCAAAAATCATTCCTTCCGTATCTTCGTAGAAATCACTGCGCATAAAAATTCTCTCTATTAGTTACACCGTTATTATTTTTCACATTAAAAAAATTATTATAAGCAAAGATAAAAATAAGAATTCTCAAACATTTTGAGGCAAGAAATGGAAGTTTGTAGCTGATTTAAATCTAGAAGGGGAAAAAAATTCTAAAGTACGCATATCCTTCATAAAATGAATTTACGACGATACTATTTTCTTTTCTTTCTTTTTATTTTTTCCTCGCAGAGAAGAAATTTTCCTCGCAGAACGATTCATTTCGATATTTCAAATAATCTTTGAAAAGAATAAAATTTGAATTCATCTTTTTTCGCTCCATCGGTTTTGATGCAAAGAAGGAGAATTTAAAATAAGGAATCAAGAAAGAATGTTATAATTTTACTGAAAGAATGTTATTTTTTTCTTACTTTTTATTTCAAAATTATTTTATCGGGAAAAAATAAGGATACATTTTTTCTCCGCCTGATAAAAGGAAGATAAATATAACAGATATGGTTATTATTATTTTCAAATCTGATTTCGATTTTAGATAAATGATATTCACAAAATCGTAGATTATTCTTCAGTTAACCAAAGATTATTCGTGCAGTTAAATTTTAAATTACTAGATGCCTTATACTCTATATATAAACTGAAATTTTAACACTAAGTAAGGACCTAGAATCAACATAAAAAAGAATATGCGTTTGTCTGATTACGGATGAATTATTTGGCATTACATAAGGAAAATAATTCGAAACAGGAACCACCCAAGTAGGCAAAAATACACATCGGAATGTAAAAATGGGCATCTCAACAGGATTTTCCAAAATTTTAAATGATTAAAAACCAAGAGAGAAAAATCAGTTAAATAATTTTTAAGCCATTCAGAATATTTTAAAAAATTAAAATCTGTTATTGATAGCACAGAATAATCTTTCAATTTTCTTTCTAATTTTAGTAATTTTTAGATATTTGTAAATTGCAGCAGTGCTTGAATGAAATTCAGCTGTTTTTATTACTTTATCATTTTTTATTCATTATTTCAACATCATTTATTCACAATTCCATCATCATTTATTCATTATTTCTGCATTATTTATTCATTATTTATTCACTATTTTATCAGAGCGCTTATATTTCATTATTTCACTATCCGGTGTGTCCATTATTAAAAATCGAGGAATGAAGACGGGAAATTAAATTTTTGCATCCTGATTTTTTTTCTGTGATTCTTTTTTACACTTTATTAATTCAGCCACCTATTTGGCATATTTCAAAATAAATCGTTGAAGGATTGCACTTATTCCTTTACATTACAACCTTGTGTCGAATCAGCTAAAGTGCTGTTCGACAAGATCATGCACTTAAACTACGGTGCACTGATTTGATATTTGAATCAACCAGCGGGAGTGGTCTCACCAAACATTTCCCGCATAATCTCTATTAAAAATTGTTATCCCCACCCAATCATCTCAAGAAATCATAAACCAAGTGTAAAAGTGGGTTCACACGAGGCTAACTATTGCGCGCAATCGTTGCCTCTCTATTGCTGTCCCTGTATTGTCCCCGTCTGAACAGTTGAGAAAACGTCGTTGGGACAATGGCCAACTGTTGTCTCGTTGTGGTCACGTGATTTTCCGGAAGTAGGTGTGTTCCTCTATTGCTCGCAATAGTTAGCCTCGTGTGAACCCACCAAAATTTGTCACTGAACTACGCTGGTTGTCACAAAATTATACACCTAATTTAATATATTAAGTCAATGCTTCTTGGAACTATCGTACTTATGTGCTTCAAAAAGTAGAGATAGACAGAAGGAACCATCATTTTGTACTCTGGTCAGATAAAGGTTATATATTTGAACCCGGCTGTTTCTTCAGACTTTTGCTTCACATTAAAGCAAGAATATTTAACTTATGACATCAAATTGAATTTTCTCCGAATCTTTATGTTCAATGGTTCAGTAATGGAATCAGGTTACGAATTTGGGACCCTTGATCTTACTACTAAAACCACCATGACCTCTTTTCTCTACTTTCCAGTATATTTAAAAAATATGATATTCGTATTTGCGTATTAGTGAGAATCGCGAATACATTTTTTACCCTTTTGCATGCGGAAAAGAAATTCGATGCAAAAATATTCAGCTAACACAAGGACATGCTTATTGCTATAAAAAAATATATAATGAAAAATATATATACTTATTGCAGTTTTAATTTCCATTTTACCGAAAAATTTATATACATTTTCTTACTATCTTTCGTTATTTTTTAAAAAATCAAGATTAAAAGAAAATAAATAAGACATCAAAATGATGCTACGTCTTGAATGGTCAATGTGAGGCACCAAAGGGCAACAAAAGTACCTCATTCCATGCGTCGAATTCAAAATTTGGTGATAATCTATATAATTGGTATCAAAAATGTAATACTTATTCTATTGTGGGTGTAGTATTTATAATATATCAGATAAAAATCAGAAAACGAAATTAATTTAAATCATAATTTCGATTCAAATATATGGAAGATTTTTTCTGATGCACCAGCTAATCATCATAAAGAGTATAGAATATCATCGTATTTAAACCAGTAATCATCCAGTTTTTTATAGATTTGTCTGTGGGCTGTAGATTATATATAAATCCAAGCAATTAATAATGCGTTGATTATATATATAAATATGTACAATTATTTATGCAAATATACTAATTATAGATAAATATGGGATTGATCAAAAATAATTCAAAATAAAACTGAATCTATATGCCTGCAATCAACGGAGCAATTTCATTCCGTCAATTAGTATAACAATCGTAAATGCAGCGAATTAAGACGTCGGTTATTTGTTCTTTCGTGAAAATAAACAATTTAGCAATTATTCTACGATTACGAAAAATTCTGGTTTGAGAATGCCTGCTTTCCAAACAATTACAATTAAAGGATATTCAACCTGAGAAGCTGCACCGAAATGCCATCTAATGCAATCAAATAAAAGGACAATTTTCTCCATCGAAGTCCCATTAAAAGAGAGAGCGCATCATTAATTTATTTACCGCACTTACAGAAAGGATTCTCTTATTTCGATTAGCATCAGAGATGGAGAAAAAAATTGTGCCTCAATTTAGATGAAGCTCTGGGCATTATTGCTCATCATAAAGCGAGGGATTCTTTCCTCCGTTTTGTTCCTTTTATCGTTTATCCGAAATAAAGCCTACATAAATTCTTGTGGTGTCATTATTATGCAAATTTCGAATTCCCAATCAAGATGTCTTCTGTAATAAAGTGTTTTTTTTTTTAAATCCTACTATTAGTTCACACTCTTCCTATATATATAGTGACAAACTCAATTTATTTATAAATTTCTTCACTTATCGGGAATTTTCTGCCTCAAACCAGTTTCAATTGCATTTTCTTGCATAAAAGGGTTGCACTTAACTAATCTAAACTGGTTTGACCATATAATCGTCAATTACGTTACCATCATGGTTAATGGTTGGTTGGTTAATTGGATTTTTCTGGCGCAAGAGCCCTGTTTGGCCAAACTGCGCCAAGTATATGGTTTGAAATCCTACAAGATATAAAGAATTGAACATTAAAATGTCTGAAATACTTAAAAGTGCACACATATTTAGAGGATATAAAATGTTTTCAAAAGTTTAAAATTTTCAAATAAGAGTTTCAAAAAGGGTTTTCGCAAAAAAATTGTTAAAAAATTCAACGAATAAATGGCGAGTAAGTAGCAAAAGATATAACTAAATATGTATGTAAAAGCCAATGGTTTTTAAAAATTTAAAAATGTTTGGGTGATGTTCTTCACCCACCAATTCCTGTTGAGTTAATAATAATGAATTAAAAAAGTGTAATCGATACGAGTTAAAATGTGAGCATTCAATTAAAATATTCTTGATAGTTAAATCTACGTGACACATCTGGCATACCGGTGCCCTTTCACCAAAAACGAGTTGCTTGCGCACGTTACAATCAATTGCGTTTCAGATGTAAGAAGAAGTCGCTTGGGCAAATTGTCTTGTTCTAATATTGAAAGATGTAAATCATTGCCAGGAAAAAGTCTAGAATTGGTACCCTCAGTCAACATACTTCAATGACAGTAAGGGATGTTGTTGAAGCAATTGGAGTTGGAAAATCCAGTGTTTCTAGGATAGTTAATAAGCAAATTAAGTTTGGGACATTTTATCCAAAACAAAAGAGTAAATATGGATGTAAACACAATAAAACATTTCGGACACACAAATTTCTAGTACAAAATAGTAAAATGCATCCTCGCAAAACATTAATTAGAATTATTAGTTACAGGTGTGGGCGTTGATTCATCAACAATATGATGAATATTGTAGCAGGGAGATGGGCGAGAACACCAGTAAAAAACAGTTGTTAACACTTGTAATGAAGAGAAAACGTTTAAGCCAGAAAATATCAATCCTGAACTGATAAAGGCTGGAATAGGGTTGTATTCGGCGACAAAACATTTTTTGTGTGCAAAGCATTCAATTGATTGTCAGATGAAATGCTGGGTAACCATCATAGAGTAGCATCTTAATAAAACAGTTAAACACCCTCAGAAGATAATTTTTAGGGATTATTTTACATCTGGAGGACTTGACAGCCTAATACCAGTTGAAAGGATGATGAATTCTAAAAAACACATTTCAATACTGGAAGAAAAAAATTGTGCTTCTGATGCAGAAGTATGCTGATGGTGTTGGTGTCTTTCAACAAGATCTTGCTCCGCACTATCATTTCAAGCAGGTAAAAAAAATTTCAAGGAAAGATATTAGCTTGAATTGGCCTGGATTAGAGTTTTTTTTTATTAACTTATTTTAAATAATGTTCCAAATTAAAACTGTAAAACCGACTTTTTAGTTCGACTATAAACTTGCTTTTTAATTTTTCTGGAGCTTTAAAATAAAATATGTCATAATTGGTTTCCATACTAAAACAAATAAAATTTAGAATGATATTTTTACGAATAATTTGCTTTCATGCTTCATGCTTCGATGTTCACTGTAATGCCGTGTTCACACTCGACCAGATAAAAGAGGCCAAGTAGCCAGCGCATGGGGAGAAACGCTGCAAAATACTTTACGGTCGATGATACGTAATTGCTCCAACGGGACAACTACTGACCTGCCGTCACGAGAAAAACCCTGAACTTGGTTGCCATAATTAGACGAGTCTAAGTGAGAAGTAGGCATTAAAACAGAGCACAACATTTGGCTTCTAAACGTTCTTCATTAGGCGAGAAATTCATTTCGCTTGTGTTAATGCAGATATCCGGCTCTTAACCGCTTCTTTTGGAGCCTAATAAAATACAGCCTTTCCCCCATTTCCCAAAATGTAAGATAATATCTCGTTTCCAAGCCAAGTGATTCCTACTTTTAGCGTTACTAGAGTTTTTCTCGTGATGGTAGGTCAGTACAAGCCGATGTATTGTATTTTTTCTTACTGCCCATGAGTCAGTAAAATTTGGCGACTTTTTAAGCGTGAAAAAATTGATCATTTATAGATTAATTCCCTCATTTTTTATTCCTTCAGATGTGAGGTTGTGCAATTTTTTCCTTTTATTTGCCATTTCTTTTCTATAGTCTTCCAAATTTCGGTTGATAACCTTTTTATTTTTATTTTCCCATGTTTCTTTGTGTAAACATCCATCCTTTTAATACGATATACAGTGAAAAAGTTACGATATACACCAAAAAGGCAATTGATAGCCAAGCGTAGAATGACTGAATCTATCTTGTGGCAAACATTACTCATTCCTTTTCTGATTGGTCATCTTATAACTGGCTGAGAGCAAACCAGGCCTAACTTAAAATAAATTATGTAATTATTTAAGCTTCAGCAGGCTTTACAATATTCCCCTTCACCTCAAAATGTTTCCCAATTAAAGCTTTGAGAGGTTTAAAACATAGAAAATCGTCAAAATCTTGAATTTGATTTTTCTGATTATTTCAATACTCAGTCTATACTTCATATAAGTTTAGTTTTATTAATGCCCTGTTGTAAAGCAACACTAAGGCCATTTTGGAACGGACCTCGTCATTCTGAACCACGGTCAGATAGAACGTCACTTGAACTGGCACCCCCCTCTCTATACCACACCAATGGGAGGTCGTTTGGTCTGACAGATTTAACTTGCGAGCGACCTTCTCACACGACGGTTCTTCAGAGGAATCGAGTCTGGAACCTGAAACTTCCAAAGTCGAGACCTTACCACCAGGCCACCGTGGCCCCCATATGTGAGGGATGAAGCGTGAAAAAACTAACCAAGGAAATAAGATAGAATCAGTAAAATTGCTAAATTCGTGCCAATGGGATACATTACACTCGGCCTGACAGATTTAACGTGCAAGAGACCCCCTCACACGACGGTTCCTTCGGTGGAATCGAGTCTGGAACCTGAAACTTTCGGTTCCAAAGTCGAGACCTTACCACCAGGCCACCACAGTTTTATACTTCGTATAAGATAAAATAATAAGTTACTGATTTGTTGAAAACTGTTTTTAACCAAGTATCCAAATCCACCTTTGAAGATAAGAATAATCAGATGCAGCACACATTTTGTATGCCAAGAAACATTTTGTGATCCCCTTCTAACTACACCTCTTAATCCCATGAGCTGGAAAACTCTCCTCGACATTTATATAATCTTTAAAAATAGGCGTATCCAGTGAAGGCGACGTTCCATTGACAAATCGCGTCGGAAAAGATCCGCATTAGGAGTAAAAGGATTTGCGACGCCGATTCCTTAAATCTCCGGCTCATCATTCCCTCCGGCAGGCCCATCCTGACGTGGAACGAGACTATTTTTAGTTTTATCGTCTGCCTGCAGTAGGCGCTCCATCCCCTGTGGCACTTATCAATCAGTAGCTATAGTTCAAGGACAGGTTGCATCGGTGCTGTTCCGGAAAACGCATAGGCTAGTGCAGATACTAGGATTGTGGTAACTGAGTTGTTAGTTTATTTTGCCCAAATGGTTTTCAATGATGGTTAGTTTATTCAACCCAGATTGTTTTTAATGATGGTTAGTTCATTCTGCACAGATGGTTTTCAATGATGAAAAAGGGGAAAAGTAATTCATAGATGCAAAATGTAGAGATAGAGGTTTAAAAAAAAAAATCAACATTCAGAAATCTTATTTTTAAAGACAACTAAAAATTATAAAACTATTCTAATTAACAAAAGTAGAATACTTTTCAATTACTTAAGAACAAAATAAAGTAAAAAAGATTAATTTTACAGTAAAAAAAATTAATTTCTATTTTTATACAAAATTAAAAATTAATTTTACGGGACAATTTTTATATTAAATATAGAGAAAGTATTTAATCGTCAGAAGAAGAAAAAATTCCCCGAGTTGGAAAAACATTCTGCAAATTTATTATTTTGCGAAATTGCTGACGAAAGTCAGCAAATTTTCGTCTGCATATTTGCAACATTGATAATTCAAAAAACACACGAGCTAAACGAATAAAATTTGGAGTGTGGTCGTTACAGTAACCGAATAACAGACTTGAAAACGGTTTTGATGCACGTCAAATCCATTGGAGCCAAACGAACACAGCTGGTGAGACACAGAAGCATATAGAGAGGGGGGGGGGGAGTGCCAGTTCATTTGTCATCATCATTTATCAATTTGAAAATGGGAAATTAGCACTAAACTAAAAAATTACCGTAAATTAGTAGATTTCAATCAAATATGGATCAAAATCTACGCAGAGGAAATACTTGCAATTGTTGGATTATTAGTTAACACTATAATAACAAAATGAAGAGAGTTAGATAAATATCAAAGGAATTTTAATCACATTTTTTAAACTTTTTAAAATTTAAGGATTTTTTTAAAAACATTTTCGAGAGTTTGATGTTTTTTGTTTATTTGTTTGTTTTCAATGTTTAAGTTCTTTTTAACGTGTTCAAACTTTTTCTTTTCAGTTATACGTATTAAGATTTTTATGTCGATGATTTTTAAGAAATTCGCAATCATCGATTCAAAAAATCACATTCCAAGTTAATAAAAGCCAACTTTAAAAAAAAAAATCTCTCCTTTTAGTACTTACCAACGGGTGACCGAGCTCCGCTCGGAGAAAACAGGTATCGAAGCTAACTCGAAGATTTAAATTTTCAATTGTGATTTATCAAAACAATACATGCCATAAGAAAATTTGTGAAACCATTGGTGAAAAGATAACCGGTTAAAGTGCACCATTGTAAACTATTCTAAACAAAGTTAGAGTTTGGAAAGGGAACTATTCTATACAAAGGTAAAGTAAAGGTAAAGATTGAAGTGTGTTGAAGTTCAATATTTTTGACAAATTTATTTAGAAAAACCAAACATATATACAAACATAAGAAACATATTATAAACCTATAACAGCATAAACATAAAACTTTATTAGTTCACCATATTGGTTATAGATGGCAGCACGTTACCGCTTGAAAATTTAAGTAGCCATTATGGCGAACTAATAAAGTTTGAAAATATTCTATCTGTAACTCCGAACTGCTTGACCGTAGCGCTTCAAAACCGGCGCCAGTCGATTCCTCGTGGCCAAAAACCCCAGACCCCCAAGTTTACCGGAGTTTATTAATTCTGGGGCGATTTTCGACTTGGCAACCATTCCTCGTATTATAGTATTAGATTTCTATTTACTTAGTTCTCATTCTAATTCCAACTTTTTTAGTTCACTTCAGTTTTAAGAATCATCCAGCTAATCTGAAATCGTTTTTGCGTCTGGAGACTAAGAACTTTTTAAAATTCGTATGAATAGAGCTAAGCCTGACTGATAATTAGTTATGGGATCGTAAACTTCGCGTTTTATAAACTTTTTTTAAAGATGGATAGTAGCAAAGATGAAAAAGCTGAGGTATGCAATTTCTATATTTTTTTATTAGTAATAGCAACTTTATTCAGAAAAATGATTCAAAGCAGCTAAATCAAATAAGGTAAAGAGTTTGATAAAAGAAAGATGTGGAAATTTCGTGTCATTAAGAATGTTTATTAAACCTGTATCACAACTCATTATGTTATAGATTCATAGGGCAGATGGAAATTATTTTTTTTTTTCAAATATTATTTTGTATTTTTCAATGCAATATTTCAAAAACTTCTATTTAGCCCATTCATATTTTTAATGATTAGTTATAATATAACTGTGTTAGTCTAGGTGTTTGATTATATAGTAACTCAATAATGACAGAACAAAATGCTAGTTGAATATTCAGTATACAGTTTCAATATCTATAGTGTAGATGTCTAAAAACAGAGACAAATTCAACAAAAGATTGATTATCTGTTGATCTATACTTTCAGAAACATGCAGACTAGATTGCTCAAAAACGGAATGACTTCAAGTTATCAAATTTGGTTTCTGTTTTTTTTTTACTGCAATTGCAGTCGTTGCCAAATTTTGCTTTTAATCGGTTGCTGAAAATACGCCTAAAACACAAATTCTCTTTTATTGGTGTATATACGAGAACGTTCTGTGGAGACAGCGAAACGTTATGTGAAGTGTGCGAAATGAAACAGCAGGAAATTTCAAAAACGTAATATTATATCCTATAAGTCATTTATATTTGCTAAACCAATGTTGACGAGTGGGGGCGAAACATTAATTTATGCTCTGGGAGCTTGTTATCCTAGCTACATCACTGGTAGTGAAATTAGTTCAACAAATCAATATTATAAGATTAGTTAGAATACAACATAACAGTCGTGATAACAATGGCGAAGGTAAGGCCTTATCACACGGCGAAATATCGTCCTCACTATTCGTCAGCAATTTTCTGTTTCTACCCTTACAAGAACCAGTCAAGCAAGTTTTTCGTCATCGTCAATTCTTTTTATACCACCTTGAAAATGCCGACACTAGTGACGGAAATATTGTCTGAAAACGAAATTCAACCAACCATGTGAAACTTTGATACTGACGTCACTGGTGTGACGTCACTTTCATTGTCGTTAGCTGACGATATTTCCCCTCTGATAAAGGTCTTAATAAGATTAGTCTGAATGCTACAGAAGTGTCTTGGTAACGATGGTGAAGTAAGCGAATGAAACAAAAATAATATAACATCTGGCATTGATTCCCACCATTTTTTTCCGTCTCCAGATAGTGTGAGCAATCGCTGTAAATCTGCGCTGAAAGCTTAATGCCTCTCTCTAACTCGAAACTTCTTTTAAGTCGTCGTGAAGGGACCGGAAGGCATCCAATTCGGAAGCGATAAGTAAAAATCGGCAGCGGAAATAGAAAAAGCTTCCACCTCAGGAAATCGACTCAAACAGACAAGACATTTCGGAATTAAGAATGATTCTTTTGTCTGAGACAGAAAGAGAAGAAAGGCCTTTAGATTGATTCTAATTTTAGAACAGATACTTGTCTGCAACAAACTATACATAAGAATTGTATAGTAAGAAATACCTATAAAGAGATTTACAGTTATTTCATTCAAATTTTAAATGGAGATTGAAGTTTCAAAGGGTAGTACTGTGTTATTTTTATGATTTTAAAATACATTAAATTTGGCGTTAATAGAAATTAACTCATAGGAAGAAAATTAAACTCGCAATTAAAATGGAATTTTCAATAATACCGAAACAAAAAATCTTTGAAAATCTGTTTTTTATATTATAAAAATATTAGTTTCCAACTAGTTATTAATTATTTTTTAAATATTGCTCAATTTCTTTTGTTTTTTAACGTAATCATGTTTTAATAAGAAGGCAGATAATAAAACATTAAAATCCACATGCTTGCCGTTGTGACATATTATTCAGAATCTACTCAAAAGCATGAAAATTTTTTCAGCGTCCAAATTATTGAAAAGTTAATATACAAGGTATCCCATGGGAGAAAAAAGTTTTAGGAAAAGAAATACTAATTAATTTTTATTGCTTCAATGGGAAGTATTGTTTGAAGTTATGCAAAAATAATTATGAAGCAAACTAAAAGCTTTCAAACTGAAAAAGAAAAAAAAAACTCTAGTTAAATTAGTTGAAATTATTTAAAAAAAATTGTATTTTTGAGTTTTAAGATGATACAAAATTAATTTTTGTGCCATAAATTTCCGAAAATATTTAACAAATAATGTGTAAGTTTTCACTAGAATTTTATTTATTGAAAATTCGATTTCATTATTAAAAAAAATCTTAAAAGTATATTCTCTCACATTCCAAAGTATATTTGAAAAGTATATTCTCTCACATTCCAAAGTATATTTGAAAAGTATATTCTCTCACATTCCAAAGTATATTTGGAAAGTATATTTTTGAGTTTTAAGATGATACACAATTAATTTTTGTGCCATAAAAATTTCTGAAAATTTTTAACAAATAATGTGTAAATTTTTTATCACTGGAATTTTACTATTAAACGAATTATTTACTATTAAACGTACTAGAATTTTACTATCAATTATTATATTATTATCACTAGAATTTTATTATTTATATTTCGTCACTATTGTACAGCAATGCCGTATATGGGGCTTTCTGGTAAGACAAGTTTATTAGAGAGTATGCGAGAAAGTTTTTGGATGACCACTCCCAACGTTTTCCCCCTCCCAGAATGGAACTCATAGCTCTGTTTTACATGGAAGCCTACGGAAAAAACACTGTATCGCTAAAGCGAGAATTTCACATTACAAGCAAGATTCGGAAGCGAATTATTCTCGTTAAGCAAGGTTTCACTGCAGAGTGATTTATTACTACAACTACTGACATATCTCATGTTTTGGACCGAATATTCAACGAGATGGAGCACTTGTCGACCAGAATATTTAAAGATATAGGCTATGAAAAATTTAACAAGTGGCTTCTTCACCAATTTACAAATGTATCTCAAATTTTAAATATATATTTTGAAACTGATTGCAAATCTGTCTAGAAAAGGATGCATCCGAAATCTGTCCTCACATTTTGTTTACTGTAAAAGTATATCATATTTTGTTAATCTAATATTATAATACGAGGAATGGTTGCCAAGTCGAAAATCGTCCCAGAATTAATAAACTCCGGTAAACTTGGGGGTCTGGGGTTTTTGGCCACGAGGAATCGATTGACGCCGGTTTTGAAGCGCTACGGTCGAGCAGTTCGGAGTTACAGATAGGATATTTTCAAACTTTATTAGTTCGCCATAATGGCTACTTAAATTTTCAAGCGGTAACGTGTTGCCATCTATAACCAATATGGCGAACTAATAAAGTTTTATGTTTATGCTGTTATAGGTTTATAATATGTTTCTTATGTATGTATATATGTTTGGCTTTTCTAAATAAATTTGTCAAAAATATTGAACTTCAACACACTTCAATCTTTACCTTTACTTTACCTTTGTATAGAATAGTTCCCTTTCCAAACTCTAACTTTGTTTAGAATAGTTTACAATGGTGCACTTTAACCGGTTATTTTTTCACCAATGGTTTCACAAATTTTCTTATGGCATGTATTGTTTTGATAAATCACAATTGAAAATTTAAATCTTCGAGTTAGCTTCGATGCCTGTTTTCTCCGAGTGGAGCTCGGTCACCCACTGGTAGAAATAAAGTTCGAGTGATAAGACAATTTTATTAGAGAGTATGCGAGAAAATTTAGGAAAGACCACTCCATCGGTCACTCCAAGTGAAAAAGAAATTGTTTTGCTTAACTAGTACACGTTATAACATTCAAATGAGAATTGCATTCGTTAAGCAAGGCTTCATTGTACACCGATTTTATTACTTCAACTGCAGATATATCTCATATTTTAAACTGAACCTTCAACAAGACTGAACATCTGTCGATCAGATATTTGAAGCTATATGCATGACTACTGTTAAACTTTAACTCTTTGCAGCCGCAAAGGTAATTCAGCGGATAATTATTCACTTAAAATTTGAACCTATATATTACACCAAAAAAAGTTTATGTAAGTGCTTTAAGTTTACCTGAAAAAAATATATTTACATCTTTTTAACATTCTGTAGATATTTTTCCCAATTAAAATTAAATAGTAAATATATAGAATGTGAAAATAATGCACTCTCTTGAATGGTGGCCGAGAGAAGACATAACACTGCAAAGAGTTCAATTCAACAAAATTAAACATGTATCTCAAATTTGGAATGTAAATCTTTGAAATTAATTGCATATCTGTTTACAAAAGAATGCATTCAAAATCTGTTCTCATGCTTTGTTTATTGTAAAAAGGAGCCATATTTTATTATTATATGTAATGGTCTAGTGAAGAATATTCCCGCAGGTTCATACATTTATTTTATTCGCTAAATAATAGTATTCAAACAAAAAATCTTCTTTTCCATAATCTTCTGTCTTTCTGATGAAACAATACATCAGCTTCTCTCTTCAATTATCATCTTGCATAAAAATGAGCCCCGGTGGCAAGGTCTAGGCTTCAGAACCGGAGGGCTTCTGGTTCGAGACATGATTTCACTGCAGAACCGTTGTGTAAGAGGATCTGATTCACTTTAAATACGTCAGGACCAAACTTTATCTCGTTGGTGAGGTTTAAAAATTTGAAGAGAGGGTGATGATGTCGTGTCCGTGTTTCCATGGAATGAGTGTGCAGTAGCTTCTGAGGGCAAAGACCCCTGAGCACCCAGAGGACAGAAGTCTGACTTGTAGCTCAGATGAAGATGACACACACATTCGCTTTCACAATCCCTTTTTACAGGGAGGCACATTCACACGCCTCACAGACAGAATACAGAGTAACAACCATGCCTGAACCGGGATTCGAACCCGGAACGCCCATATCACGGGGAAGATACGCTGCCCCTATGTTAGGGCGCCGGTAATATTGTCACGAAGTATCAAACACACCGTCAGCTTTAAACTAACAGACAAATTCACTGAAGGAAAGTAGCAACTTGCAACTTCACAAGGTCGAGAAGTTGCCCACTACTAGTGGGTATCAGCTTTTATACTAGCACAGAACGCCGGCGAAGAGAGAGTACCAGCTAAGGTATCATCTTGGTCGTCTGACCGCGGTTCAAAACTACGAGGTCCATCCCTAAATAGCCCCAGCATTGCTTTAAAACGGGGCGATGATATGACTAAAACTTGTATAGTAATTCTTGAAAATATAATTATTCAATATCAATGTTAAAATGTATATGTATGTAAAAATGATGTGTAATCTTTAATTAAAAAATATAACAATCGGCATAATATCTGCATTTTAACAACTAAAAATTTCTGACAGATGCAATCTTGTAATTTTAAGGGATGAAAAATCATTTTATAATCATTATTTAATACTTAAAAATACTCATTTTAAACATAATGAAATGAGAGATTTTTAATATTTTACTTTTTAAGGAATTACTGTAGCCAGTAGTAAAAAAAATTAAAAACACGTCCAAGTTAGTTTGTCCTTAAATTTCAACTGCTTTTCGTATGCATACCAATTCTGGTAAGCGAATTTGATCACTTTCATAACAGTGAAACAAATATAATAATAATAACAGTTACAAATTCCTTTAAAAGAATTTGAAGTTGATGTAAAAAAAGCTGTCTGCTGGAATTGATGGAAAGCAATGGAAAGTCTGCATGGAAAGCAATTCAATAACATTTTTATGATGATCATCCAGTAAAGTACATTCAAACCGCATTAACCAATTGTGCTCATTTATCAAGAGAAAAAAAAAATTACCCAGACGCCGAGAAACGAAGTCCAAAATCCTATTCATAAGGGGGAATGTCCACATTAATTTACGCCAGTCAGCTGGTTTTTGAGATCAGTGTACTAGGATGGCGCGAAGCCAAAGCCTAGAATTACCATCATTTTTTATTTTTTTTGGTATAGAAAGAGAAAGTATTTTATTCGCCAAAAAATCTATCTCGGGTTCGATAAACACACATTTTCGGCATAATATCTGTCTATTTAATGATAAAAATAGCCCAAACTACACTGAAACGGATCAATTTGATATCTACTCTTTACACCATATTCGTAGATATCTTTTAAACTTCAAGCAGTTTCCATTTAAAGGAAATCTGTCAAAGAGTTCGAATATATGTTAACGGGGTAACTACAAAATCATTTAGATAGTTTAGTTATATTAAGCAACATTATTATTATTAATGCAACACTAGGGCTATTTTGGGACAGGCCTCGGAATTTTGATCCCAGGTCAGATGACAGGACGACATCAGAATTGCAATCCTTTTCGAAATTTACGCACCTCATTAGCGGGAAGACTTTAACCTCAACGGATTTAAAGCCGAGGTCACATGGCCTATACCCATCTAGGACGAGCCACTTGCTGCCCTTTGACCCCTCTGGCGGTTTTCTGGTCTCCTTTGATGCCCGTCGACTTTACCGACAATTTGTCGGTAAACTGCCCAGGCATCAAAGAGTCCAAGAAGTGTCGAAGGGGAAACGCATCCTCGTGCCTATGGGGGAGTGTGGTCCCCCAGTGGGTCGGAGGTCTGATTTATGACCAATTCTGTGAAACGGCCTGTCGTGTAACCTTAGCTTAACACTGCGGTTTTTTGGTGGTATTGGGTCTTGAGAAACCCTCCGGTTCCAAA
>JAPMOQ010040473.1:1130805-1152806 GCA_026543055.1 Argiope trifasciata
TGCCACCAGGCCACCGAAGGCCAATTACAGAATGAAGAGAGCTAGATGGATGTAATTAAATATACAGTTTCAAGCATCTATAGAGTAGACCTCTATCTAATATTGAATGAAATGCAAAAAAAAGTTGTCTAGTCTATTGGTCTACATTTACAGAAATATGTAAAAGTGACAACTCAGGAGCCCAATAATTTAAATATGCTGTTCAAATATAACTTAACATGATACCAACAAAGTAAATAGAATTATATAGATAAAATTCAGCTCAAGGATTTAACATGCATAGTGTAAATACTTGCCAAAGTTTGAGCCAAATCCAACTGTGGGTTGACTGTCATTCTTTTAGAAACATGTAAATGCGATAACTCAAAAACGCAATAATTTAAATATGTCAAATTTGGTGTGTTATTACAATTGTAATTTTGAGCCAAATGTTTATAACAGTTGGTTGAGAAAAACGTGTCTAAAACACTAATTCGATTTTCGGTTCCTATTAATTGCATGACAAGAGTTAATCGCCAAAATATTTGCCAAGGATGATACGATAGATTCAGTAAAAATGCTAAATCCACCCCTAAGGTTAATATTTCGTCATTATTGCACACCTTTACAGTGTACGATGTTTCAAGTTATAACAAATAGAGAATATACGACAAAGTTTTGAAGTGACCATTCCTGTTATTTTTCCCCTATAGAAAATGGTATCAAAGAATTTTCTCCCTTTTCTTAAAGAATTGATAAAGTACAAATTAAATAATCAAAGAAGGAGTTGAGAAAATTGCTTTAAGGTATCCGACTACGTTAAAAACACTGGTTATCGACCATACTGACGATTTTTTTAAAATTGTTATTTCTTGTAGATCAGACTTTCCACATTCCAAAACAATTTATCTTTTCTAGGAAAAGGAAGTCTTAACCTATCATCCACGGTCATATATTTTTCAGCTAAAATTTATCTTTGACTTAAGTATTCTCAAAACTTTAATTTTCATAAAAATTCTTCACCGTTAACATGATATATCAAAAACTAATAGAAATATTTACATAAAAAATTCAGCGTGTGTTTTAAACAATATGAGCAATGAAATGAACCAAAAGTTTTATTGTTGGTGAAATACTTTTTCATTTATAGATGTTTTTAGAAAAATTAAGTTGTAAATTTTAAAGAAAAAATTGCATATATACGTTTATTTGTACCCATCACTTCTTTGCATCTCAAGATTTTTCTTAGATTCTGGTTCATTTCCTTCATCATTATATTCTATAACTTGTGTACAAAGAAAAATAGTTGGCCGCTGTGGCCTGGTGGTAAAGTCTCGGCTTTGGAACCGGAAGTTTCAGGTTCCAGACTCGATTCCACCGAAGAACCGTCGTGAGAGAGGCTCTCTTGCACGTTAAATCTGTCAGGACGAGCGTAATATATCCCATTGGCATGAATTTAGCAATTTTACTGATTCTATCGTATTTCCTTGGTTAGTTTTTTCACGATTCATCCCTCACATATGGGGGCCGCGGTGGCCTGGTGGTAAGGTCTCGACTTTGGAACCGGAAGTTTCAGGTTCCAGACTCCATTCCACCAAAGAACCGTCGTGTGAGGAGGTCTCTTGCATGTTAAATCTGTCAGGCCAAACGTCCTCTCGCTGGTGTGGCGTGGTGTGGAGAGGGGGGTGCCAGTTCAGGTGTCGTCCTCGTCATCTGACCTTGGTTCAAAATGACGAGGTCAGCCTCAAGATAGCCCTCGTGTGGCTTTAAAACAGGACGTTAATATAACTAAACTAACAAAGAAAAATAGGATTGCTGAATTACAATTTTCTGTCAAGTTTTAACCGTCTTGGTTAAATTTTAGTAAAATTTACTTCCAATTTCCCAAAATATATCATATTTTCAAATAATTTTGTTGTATGTATAGTATTTTGTAAAATAATTATCAATACAGTTAAAAGCCATAATTTTAAACAGTTATTAAATTCAGTTATCATTCAATTTTTCTAAAATATTCCTTCGAACGTTGTCGGATACCTTAATTTAAAGTGAGGCTAAATGATTTTAACAGCTGTTTGAACAAATGACCACCTTAAAGGGTCCCAGCTGATTCAATTGTTTACTTTCTAGGACGAAAACGTTCGCGTGTCAGATCGGTGGAGGGTGGTTGGAAACAAAATAGGGATGACCGATGGTGGAAGAGGGGTGTAAGGGAAACCCGGAAGCGCGTCGGGGTGAGTCAGAGAAAAGAGGGTGTCGGTCTTCTTGTTTACCGTAACAAAACCCTGGTGGGGAGTCGAAATTTAGAGATCACCCATCAGTTTAGACTGCGAGAAATTGGCATTATTTTGAATCTCCACTTTATTTAGCGATCATTTTTGTTTCCTTGTAGCATGTTGTTCATGTTATTTTAGTCTTCATGTTTTATTTGTCATCTGAGTCAGAAACAAAACTTCAGTTTAAGACTTGTTTAAAAATCGATTAAAACTCTGAACAGATTTTTATAGATCTATCAAATTCTGGAAATTGAGACGAAAAAGCCAAACCTATAAACAAATACTCATAAACTAGTTATAATGAAGCATTATTTAATCTGTTAATTGGGTAATTAACTCATATTCAATTCGTTTTTCATTTTTTTAAATGTTTTATTTCATTTATTTAGCACTTGTAATAGTCGTATTGAAATTTCGTTCTAAGTCATTTTGAACATTATATATTTTTAAAATGTCTGCCTATTTATGTTTTGTTGGTATCGGTAGTTACAAAAAGATTGCTTACAATAGATACACAAAGATTAATTTCTTTTAATATTCGTATTAGTCATTCTGAGAAATAATTTAAATTTTCTTTCACTTAATACACTGTTTACTACAAAATTATCTGCATGCAATTTTATTGTTAGTATCTTTTGTGAAAAAATAACGTTTTTTTTCTTCTTAAAGTTTAGTTTAGTTTAGTTCAGTTATATTAACGTCCCGTTTTAAAGCAACGCTAGGGTTATTTGGGGACGGACTTCGTCATTTTGAACCAGGTTCAGATAACAAGGACGATACCTGAGCTGGCACCCTTCTCTCCACACCAAACCAGCGGGAGGACGTTCGGCCTGACGGATTTAACGTGTAAGAGACCCTCTTAAACGACGGTTCTTTGGTGGAATCAAGGCTCGAATCTGAAGCCCTTCGGTTCCGAAGTCGAGACCTTACCACCACGCCCCCCCCTTTTTTTAAGACTTTAAAATAAATAATTTTTGTTACGAAACAAGTATTTGAATACGCCTTGTTTAGTCAATAGGATGTATTCATTGTGGTCGATAACACTTGTTTAAGGCGTAATTTTCATACAGAAGTTTAGGCAACATGCAATAAATGATTGTGGAAGTGCATTCACTTCATGTATGAGGCTGGGAATGGAAATATATGATTTTCTAATTAATATCATAAGCAATTCTCAAATAAAAAATTACTAAATTGATAATATATGAAACCGGCAGATTTAATAAATATAAATAATAATAATAATAATTTTAATTTTTACAGCTAATTTTGATTATAAATAATGTATTCTTACACAAATAAGAAAGTATAATATTAGTAAAATAAATAAAAAATAAAGCGTATTATGTGGAAAAGAATATTACCAATAATGTAAACGTCTTAGTAAAGGGTGAAAACTTTATTCAAATATTTGGATAATAAAAAAGTATTATTTGCCAAAATAAAATCTTTTTCTCTCTGTGCTTATAAACATTTTTTCAGGTAATTTTGCAATAACTGTACTCAAAAAATCAAGAAGAATGGAATTTAGAAGAAAATCTGGTTTTAAATTTATTCATAATGAAACTAAAATCACTTAGATATTTTTAATACTTGATTATTTTTCATATTCATAATGAAATAGATTCAAATCATTAACACTTTCAACTCCACCGACGAGATTTCTGGCCTTCTAGATACTTCCAATTACAGTTTTCTTTTGACTGAAATTTGTCTTTTATGCTAGTTAAGATAAATTGCGATTTCTAATGCATATATGAAGAATGGCTATACTTTTTTTACATCTATTTATTGTATAAAAAATATCAACAGTCGGAAGAACTGATATTTGTTTATTCATGAAGTTTTTATTTCATTCATCTTTAGCGATAAATGTGTTAAAGCACTATTCATTATTTCTTCATGTTTACAACAAAAACGGTCATACTTTAAGAAACTCCTATTCGAGGAAAAAATGATGCAGGAATAAAAATTAAATCTCAATTCTTAATCTGATGAAAAAAATCCTCATTCATTAAGGTCGAATTGCAACTGCTATAAATTCTGCACGATGCATCAAACAATTTCAATTCATTCTGGGAACAATTTTTCCTTCTGTAGCACAAAGAAAATCGTGGATAAATTCTTTTCGGTTTAGAAAAATTCTAGACAAAGCCCAGACGAAGTCGGGGAAAAGAAACGAAACAATGGCAGACAGTGAAAAGTGCGAAATGATTACTATTTAAAGCCCTAAAAACGACAGTTTCAAATTTCTTAATATTTAAAAGCATCGATTCAGCGCTTTGAAAACAAAAGATTAACGGAAAGGAAAATTCATGGGTAAATGCATGGAAGACTTTTTAAAAGTGTATACTCATGATTTGAAAGTATCTCCAGACGTATTGAATAATTTCACTTAAAATTTAAATAATTCTCAGAAATGTTTTATTCAGATTTCATAGTTTCTAAGAATATATTTTTTATTAATGACGAACGGAGTTTCGAAAATATATATAATTAATTTAAATAAAATATTTTAATCTTTATAATATACGAAAATTATCTTTTATATATGAATATTACTTGGTGAATGGTGAAATGCTGTCGATTTATTAATTATCTTTGATAATGCATAATTATAATTAAAAATTCTTTATTAATTTTGTTGTTAAAATATTTTTGTGTTAGCAAGAATATTTACTCATATAGAACTAAATTATTACAGGCCTAAAAACCATTTAAAAGTATGATGGAATTTTAATATTATATAACATAACTCTGCAGTGGATTGGTCGACAAAAAGGCAAAATCGCCTTTCACTTCAATTTATTTTTGCACGAAGTTCATGATTTATGCATGGGGTTGGACTTGGGACACATCTGTTTGCAACAGAACACCATAACGGAAGGGAGAGAAGTTTTTTCCTTAGTTCTTTTACCAGGGATTCTAATGTCATATGTTCGATACTCGTCGATTTAAGAAAGGAAATCTTAGATATCTTATGAAAGATGTTAGGAATGCTTATAAGTTTGATTTCTGAATGTGAATTGCAATATTTAGAATGTGTTTTAGTAATAGTTAAATAAAAAAGTAGAATTTGGATCATAAAATAAGAAAAAAAAAGTTAGAATTAAGTAATATGGACAAATTTAGGATAAAAATTAAACCTTTTATTTTACATGTAGTGAGTTAAAACAGATGTCAGCATAAAAAACAACAAAAAGAGTGTTTTCTCTCAAAAAGAGCATTTTTCCTCGAAGAGTGTTTTTCCTGTGAGTACATAATGTGACGAGTGGCACAGAGACGGGAGGGTAGGGCAAGGGAACAAAAAATGCTCATGTTAGAAGACCAGAATGAACCCCCGCCTAACTAAAGTAGTAGAGAAAAAAGAGTGAAATGTCTTAACAAAATTCCAAAATTCAACGCGTTATAAGAGTGCAGAACTGTATGTCATAAGAGTGAAGATCTTCATGTCATAAGAGTGCAGAACAGAGTGTGCCTCAAATAAGACTATGGTTGAGTGTTAACTGGCGTTTTGGATTCATTAACAGAGGATGAAGTTGGCAGGTTCGGCAAGAACGGGATTGCTTCATAAATATTTGCATTGTCACCAGAAAAGGAATCATAGAAATTTGGGTAATTATAGTTTCATAAATAAATTATTTACAGCGCTTATAAGTACGATTTATTTTTGCCAATTCAATATGGAAAAACCCTGTAGTCACAACTTCTTCTCGTCCACAAGAATTCAGTAAATATATCTGCTTATCTGTTATGAATATAGCAACTCTAAAAGGAGGTAGGTAAGATTTGATAAGTAGTTCCAACACAAACATTTCAAATTTGCGATTCTATATAAAATTGATCAATATATTGAATGCACGCTCGTGCGTAACTTAAAAAAAGCAGCAAGTCGGATAAATACAATTTGTCAGATGTGGTTTTGACAACAAAGTTTCAAATCTGCGTTACATTCAGCAGGTAATTCCTGAAAGAGAAACAAAATGCAAATCCTTCATAACAAAAGAAGAAAAAGTGTTGAAGACTTTTATGTAGAATGAGATGTAAGATTACTCCTACTAGTTCTGGAATGGGTTTGAACAGAAATAGGAAATGACATCAGAAAAAGTCTTTTCAAAAAATAATAAATTGGGGGGGGGAAGGAGCTTTCTTTTTTTCCAGCAATCCAAAATACATTTATTTTTTCCATTTTCTGAAAAAAGCATATCCAGCTTATTTCCTGGTGTCTAAATGGCCTCCTTTCCTAGGAGATGGTAGAACATGCCAATACCAAAGTGAATCCATTCCTCCAAATCGTTGCAGTTACCGAACTAACCTTCAGAATCTTTCACTCCATATCCAGGAATATTGAAATTTGAAAGCGTGACACGAGTCTTAAAGCACTTTCAAAACTGACCACCCACCAATTTCCGCCAGGTAGGGGAATTTCAAACTGCCGAGTTCCGGAGAGGGGAAGCATTTTTGAATACTTTTGTCCCTATATTTAAAAGAGGAAATGAGCTATTTCGGGGCCGTTTCAGTGCCACGTCACTCCTCTTAAGCTCTGAAAGCACCGAAAGATGTGCCCTACTTTGAAAATTTTCTTTTTTCTTTTTAAAAAAAAAAAAAAAAACACCCTTGCTTTTTATAAAGCTAGATATAGGGTGCAAAAAATTAATCAATTTTATTTTAAAAATTGCTTCTCTACTTTACGATATTAAGATTGCTTTAGAACCGTTGCTCCCTTATGTGAAATATATTTTCGAATATGAATAAGGTGGCAAGTTAAGATTTTCAAACACTACTTCATAGATACCATAGAAAAAAAAACAATGACATAATAAAATTCCAATCAATTAAAGATATCCAATCAATTATTAATACTCTATTCGAAGATCCTAATCAGCATTGAATTATTTATTTATTTTTATTTTTAAATAAATTATAAATGCACAATTTGTTAATATTTTATTCGGAAATATAAACCCTAATCAGTATTAAATTATTTATTATTATTTTTTAAAAAATATTTCGTAAATGTCCAACTCTAGGAGAATATTCCAGAAACAAGTTGGAGTGTTCTCGTTTACACAATAAAAAAAAACATAGTTTCCAGTTTAGATATTTCTCGTTCAACTAATTGGATCCAAAACTTGATACAAATCTAAAATTCAAATTAGAAAATAATTTACGGTATTTTATTCCAAACTTCTATCAATATTTTGGGATAATACTATAACAATATATACAACATTCCTCAATCATTATAAATACTTCTTTCATTTATAAGTTCAAAATTGTGTTTACAAACTAGACATACAGTTTAATAGCTTCAGAAAATAAAACCATAAATTAACATTAATTTCAACACTGAATGTAAAATGACTGTATTTACTGAATTTTAAAATCAGGTCGTCTCAAATATTGTTTTAGGACCAAAATAAAACCAAGACTCAATATAAAAAGAGGAAAGTATATGTGATACATTAACTGTTCAATCTAATGATATCATGGGTAAATACATAATAGAAATTAATAATAAAATAGAGCGTCCATCTCAGTGTAGTGGAAGTTAGATTGAAAAATTCTTCCCCCCAAACGACAGAAGAAACATAACAACAACAAAAAATTAAGTAAAGTCATTCTCACACTTTAATTATTTAAATTTTTATTTATCTAAAACTAGCCGCCTTTAGCGACCAGCTGGTTCGCCATGAGTAATGGGTGCTAAAATTTTCAATTAAATCTCATATTCATTAGCCTTGAAGTAACTCCGGGCATTGATTGGCCTGAAATTAATATTTTCTTTAAGATGATGGACTGAAAGTTCTAAAAGAATGCGTTTTCCTAATAATATTCTTTAATTTTATAAATCAGTCAGTTTTAATGATGGATTTCGAAGACTGATTGGTGTAGCAACTTTTATTTAAAATATTAATAAAAATATTTTGTAAAATATGGCTCACAGAGCAAAGTATGAAGAAATCTAAAACTCATTATTCATAATGCATTGTTAGACTCAAACTACATAAAATGTAATTATTTACTTCATTTAAATCAAATTAATAGTATTAAACAATATATATGGCTATTAATAATCTTTTACAAATTGGCCATTGGAAAGGAATTTGAATGCAGATCCTGTATAAATAAAGATAATTTATTGAATTAATGATTTAAATATTTCAAAAGATCATAGAATCCTTCGCCTTGCATTTTTTAAAGAAAATATCACATTTTATATTTATTTTATTTTTTCCAGTCAGGTGCTAAAAGTTGCATTTCTTCAAATTTAATTTACGATGATAGTTTTTTTTTATTATTTTTTTTTAATTTGAACTTCCGTCAAAATAATGGCAACACGGTGATAAAACTCAATTTTTTCCCTTTGACGTGCTCTTGCAGATTTTATAGAAACCTTAGCTTTGCATTTATTTTTTTAGAAACTATCACATCTTATAATGAAAAATATATATATATTGAATTAATGATACAGATATTGCAAACGATAATAGAAATATGCCATTAAGCCGGGATTCCAATGCATATCTTGTCTAAATTCGATCTGGTTTACCGTAAGGAAGATTTATAAAATTAATTATTTAGATATTGCAAACAATCATACAATCTTTTGCTTTGCATTTATTTTTTTTAGAAAATATCACATTTTATGTTTCTTTTATTTTATCCAGTCACGTGTTATCCAGTTAGTCTTTAGACTTGATTTACGATGATAGTTTTTTTTTTTTTGTTTTTTGTTTTTGTTTTTCAAACTTCCGGCATTCTTTTATTTTATCCAGTCACGTGATAAAAACATAAAATGTTTCTTTAAAAATTCGTTAAAAATAGAAGTTTACGTTATAAATTTAAAAAACTGATACCGTTAGAAAGCTAATTTTTTTATCTTTAAATTGATATCAAAATCATGTTTGTGCAATAATATTTTCGGAAGTTATAGCGGGAAAACGTCGAAATTTCGCTTAAATTTTAATTAATTCAAATTCTAATTAAAAATTCGAAAAAAGGGCTCCAAGGTGCACATTCCCGACCTCCAAGGTATACATGTATCAAATTTGGTAGCTGTAGGTCCAATGGTCTGGCCTGTAGAGCGCCAACACACGCACACACACACACACACACATTGAGCTTTATTATAAGTATAGATAATAAAATTGGTTCATTATTGAATCTGGTGATTTATAAATAAATCAAGTAATATATATATGAAAAATTTAAGTCAATTCCTACTTAGGGCAACAAGGAAACAATTCATTTTAGTTACTTTTTATTGAATAATTACAATTAATCTAAATATGTATATACATATGTCAGAACCACAATATTAAGTGGCGGAAGAAATTTTGATTTTTTTTCTCCCACACAAAACAAAAATTAATTAATTTATCAAAAAAATTATTGATTTTCGCAAGAATAGGACTCCCATTATTCGCCTTTACGTGAAAAATTATGGAATCCTTGAAAATTTAAACAGTGCGAGTATGTGTGTGTGTGAGATAGAATTAGTAGTAGGAATTCAAAAAGTCAAAAATCAAGTTTGCTGCATCTTAAGACTGAATATCTGGCATAGAATCTTCTAATCTTATTCATCATTCCAATACGAATCACTTTTTCAATTGCTATGGTATTTAACTAAAATTTTGTTGGAATTCTTAAAATAATGCGCACAGTTTCCTGAGACGAATCATTCTTGTGTCCCCAATTACCTACTTAAAATATGTTTAAGGAAGCTTGAAGCACAGTGAAAAAAATTACATCCACATAAACGATGGATGCTAAATTTATTCACTTAAAAGCATGACCTTGATCAACTACTTATAACATGTTCCTTATCAAAAAATTAGGTCAAAATGAAATAACGAATGGCATATCTCCTGATATATTTACGAAGTTCAGTTTCGAATGTAATGCCAAAACAAGCAATATATTGCTCTTCGGTGGTGGATGGCAGCAGAGCACAAGCCGGAATGGCGAGAATTCTTCTTTTTGTCCAATTAGAGTGGCAATGAAGACACATGTCCACGCCTGAAGGATTTATCGAATGCTGGCTACCTTCAATTAAGCCAAATGACGCACAAATGTCATCGCGTTTCCTCATCGGACGATCAAAATGAATCACTCAGAGTATTTGTTTACATTCCTCTTGGCTAGTCTCTGCCGAACTTGATGCTTGCTGGAATGTTCTAGGTAAATTATATCTTTATACTTTATCGTATACTTTATGTGTAGAGAAAGTATATGATAATCACAGAGTATCTTTATACTTTATTTGTAGAGAAAGCATTATAATTGTCAAAGAATGTTAACACGAGATTTTGACGAATCTTAGAACATCTGATTTCGAAAAACACATTTTTGTAATTATGTGTCTGTGACAAAGATAACACAAAAAATGATTTGAATCAAGCGGATGAAATACAGTATATCATTTTATTTACCGAATTAATTTCACATCAAATTTATTTTTGAATCATATTATTTTTGAGTTTATTAAGATTTAAATTTATTTTTCAGTTTATTATTTTATGCCAATCAAGTTTTGGAACAAAATATACCCAGATAGAATAATTTGTTTTTTTTAAATTAATTAAAATAATTTGGTTAATTAAATTATTTTTAATGTTATCTTTGGTTGATATTTACTGCTTTCTGTTAGTAATGCATTCTTCGACCTCTTTAAAGTACTGTTAGAAGAAATAGTTATATTAGAAAGGTATCAGCCGGATTTAAACGTTACTTTAAAGTACCGTCATTAAATAAAGAGATATGTAGCCAAATTTGCAGATATTTTAAATTTTGGGCACAATTAATCAGAAATCTGTCAGTCGATAGTTAAGTTACTACGATAACTACAAACCAAAGATATCTAGATGAATTAAATACAGTGCACAGATATCTATTTATATATAGATATCTATCAAATTTTGTATCAAATATAACATGTGGTTGATCTTGGTTTTGAGTTAGCCAGATGAAATTTGGTGTACCGTTCTTAAACTAAAGTTCTAGATTTGTATCAAAATTTGAGCAAAATCATCCTTTCAGAGGAAGTCTATCAGTATGGCTATTCGAGTATAAATTAACACGATAATTTGACAACGAAGGAATTTAAATAGATAGAATTTAGCATACAGATTTAACAACTATAGAGTAAATCCATAAAATTTTGAGCCAAATCCTTTCTTTTTGATTGTATCAATCAATTGCTTGTGATACAATCAATTGCTTGTTGATCTGTACTTTCAAAAATATGTAAACGCGATAACTCGAAAACACAATAATTTAAATATATCGAATTTGGTACGTTTTCGATTCTTGGATATTTTAACAGCATGTCAGGAATTGTTAAAAAAAACGTGTCGAAACTCGGCACAATAAATTCAATAAAAATACCAAATTCATATCAAAGATTAATATTTTGACGATAATGCACACCAATGCCATGCAAGACTTCTTCTGCCTTACTCATTTTTTCGGGGGGAGGGAGTACGAATACGAGAAAGTTTTGTTAAGACAACGTCTCCTGGTTTACATAAATGTTTTCTTACTCTGGGGTAATATTTGAAATAATTGATATGTAAAACTAATGTCAGGTTTTTCTCCCCAAACTAGGGACTTTGCTTCCTCTGACAAATATTCCCAATCATGGAATATTCCCAACTTGTTTTAAATATATTTATCCTTTAGATTTGCCTACCTTTTTGAACCGTGGATTATTTGGGGAACGAATTCTGCAGCCCTGAATTGAGTTTTTCAAAATTCCTCATCATATTTCCTGGAAAATAATTTCTCCTCGTGGATTCTACTGCTACTGTATCCAGATTCACTATAGATTTTAAGTCTTGATATACATTGATTGATACATTTTGCTTAGTTTCAAACAAATTTATATTATTTGCACTCCAGACTGTTGAAATTAAATTAATTTAAGGTTGAGATAATTTATTAAATTTAATAATTTTAGTCTGCAATCCTCATTAATTTAACTCATATATCTGACTTGATATTCTTAATTTCATGACTTAAAGCGATGTGCAAGTTTTTATTTAAATATATTGAGGGAAAACATACTCATAAAACAATAAATATTAATTTCAATCCATTTAAAAATATTAAATCATTTATAGATATCAGTAATGTTTTTATTCAGAAATTCCAAGATTAGGAATTGATCTAAATATCTCACTCATATGATCTAAAGCAAGATTTTCTTCAATAAAATCTGTGTAAAGAAATTTTAATTTGTTATCACGAACTAGACGTCCCCACGGTTGATCAATGCGTTTAGAGGAATTCAAAATAATATTTTTTGAACTAGAGGTAATATACAAACTAGCATATAAATTCCATTCAAAGAAACACAAAATAAAAATGCATAACATTTTCCTTTTTTATTCCTTGGATATAGAAACAAAAACTTATTTCGCGCTCTTTTCTATATCAGTTTATTCTTTCAGACTATAATTCTAAACAACAAAATCTCCCAAGATGCAACAGTCTGATGTGAAGAGTTCAAGAACGATTGTTCATCCCAACTTGACTACCGCTTTTTCTTCTTCGCTCTTTTCCTTCCCTTTTTCATAAAAACTATACGAGCAACGGAAATAACACATTTTTTATGGAAACGTTTGTGGCAACGCCCCGCAGAGATATTCGCAGGTGGAAAATGAGTTTCTTTTTGTCCAGGGGAGGCGAGGTTTGTTTTCAATTGCCTACGAATGGAAGAATGAAGAAGTGGATACCGGATTTCGCCTAGAGAATGATAATCCACCAAATTAGCATTTGAAGTAAGTTTGTTTTATTCACTGGATAAATAATAAATGATTGACTTACTGGAAATTTCTTTCGTATTAAGAGATCCGTTAAAAAAGAAACCGGATTAGGAAAATGGAAACATAACGGATTATTTTTATTTTTCTCAAACCAAGAAAAAAATTTGTTTCGGCATTTATTTAATTCGGTTATTGAAATCGTTCGGAGTATAAATATATGAGAGAAAGATTCAAAATATTGATTATTTATTTATTACTAATAACTTGTCACTTGTTGATATTGTTAACTTGTTGATAACTTGTCAATGGTAAATTAATTTATATCAAAACTAACTCGTACATTTCAATCTATTCTATTAAAAACTGAAATAAAATGAAGGGGTAGTTTTAAATTTGCTGTTTTTCTCATAATTCCACATAAAAAGTTATCTTATAAGCCAGGGACAAAAATGAATTTGTTTAATGTTATGCAACTGCTTCTTCTTATTAATTAAGAGAAAAGCAACAAATTTAAAATAAGACTTCATTTTTTATTATTTACACACCATAAACAGAAAAACATGGAAACAGAACGGATTATTTTTAGTTTTCTTAAACCAAGAAAAATAATTGTTCCGACATTTATTCAACATTTTACATTTTCGACATTTATTCGACATTTTTTCAATAATTTCGACATTCGGTCATTGAAATCATTCGGAGTATAAAAAATGAGAAAAAGAATCGAAACAGTTCAAAAATATTGATTATTTATTTATTACTTGATAACTTATCAATGATAAGCTAACTTTATATTAAAACTAACTTGTATATTTCAATCTAGTAGATTTTAAAATGTGAAATAAAATGAAAGAGTAACTTTAAATTTGAAGTTTTTCTCATAATTCCTCATATAAATTAACTTATAAGCAAGGGACAAAAATGAATTTGTTTAATGTTATGCAACTACTTGTTATTATTATTAACACCAGAAAAAAAGTGTGTGCAAAAATTAAAGAATCCTACGTCATTTTCACCTTTCTCTCTTACCTCCATCTGACTTAATTGCAATAATTGTTTATGCTTAATGCATTTTTCAAGAGAAAGTACGTTCTTAAGAATGCTAAAGTAAAAGTGAAAATAATATTTTAAAGTTTATAATATAAAACAATAATCTTTTCATGACCATGTTAATTGTACCAAACGCTCCCAAGTGATTGCCAAAATTAATTTGAATTTCTTTACAACAATGGAAAACATTGTTACAAAAATAATTTTTTGGAAAATGAAAATTTTATCAAATTAAGGATAGAACGGAGCTAAAACCAAATCATTATCAATGGAAATCTTTTTTTATTTAAAATAGAAAGTCGATTTTGAACGAATATATTTCGAAGTTACAGGGGGAAATCATTAAAATTATTTAAATAAATAAAAATATTTTTAAAATTTTAGAAAAAACTGCATCTAATCTATAGGAAACAAACATTTTCTAAGTATGGTATATGTGGATCTAAAGACATTTGCAATAAACAATTTGCAGATACTTTGTCATTATAAAAACGTAATTATGACAAAAAATTTGAAACATGTGTAAGATTGGAAACAAAAGGCTAGTTATTATTATATAAACTATGGCAAAAGATTATTCTTGGAATTTGTTGTATGCTATGCTTAAATGTTTTAATAAATGAGCATCCTAAAAGTATACTACCTTTATTCAAAATCTCATTCTGAACTCAATTTTCCACCAAGTACCCACCGCTCGTAAGGATTATGAATACATTCACTATGAAATATTATGAACTGTGGAAATATTATGTGTGTGGAACTTGAAGTAATTATGAACGCATACTCACTGAATGTAATCATTACATGAATATTGTTACTACGCACTTTTAAATACATTTTATGTGTTATCTTTATTTTATTTTCTCACACATTCTATCTGTAATTTTTATTTACGGCAAAGGAAGTAATTTATAACTGTTAATTTTACCAGATTGGTTTCATTCCGGTTATTTATTAATAATAGTTTCATTGGACAGAATAGCAGTTAGACTAACGTCCCGTTTTAAAACAACACCAGGGCAATTCAAAGTGCCAACATGATAATTTTGAACAACGGTTGAAGGACGATACCTCAACTATAGCTTCCCCCGTCTCCAATCTTCCACAACACACCAATGGGGAAGCGTTTGTCCCCTGTCATTTTACATGTACCATCCCCATAGATCCCATGGGATGGGATCTCGAACTTGAAACCCTCCGGTTTCAAAGCAGTGACTTAACCACCTCGACGCACCACCTAAAGAGCATATATTAAACGTTGGAACTAATTACGTTCCTTCTTTTGATATGATGGGTAATACTGAAAATGAGGACTAGAAATGAAAGGTATAAATCGAAATACGTTTGCAAATATCATCAATGAAATTAGTGACGAGGATGTTTAACCACTTGACATACGAATTTACTTATTAATTAAAGGACGAATTTAATGCCTTCTTAATTGGAATATTTACTATTATTTTAATTCCTTTAATAATAATAATGCGTTTCAAGGGACTTTTTTCATTTTAAATTATTTAACACTTTTCACTTGATTGCAGATTAAAAATTCAATAATGCGATGCGCGCTTTCAGACACGTCATTGTATGCCAAGTGACTAATAAAAAATATTTATTCTTAAATAGTTGAACTTTGTTGAAATCAGATTTTCAGAAAAGCAAGTTTGCAGGATAACGTTTCACATTTGAATTTCAATAATTATAACAAAGATATAATAATAGTTAACGTACTCTGAGCCACAAAATCTCTATGGCATAACGTGGTCTTCTGGCATAGAAATATTACGGTGTTTATAAAAAGTTGATAGATTAAATTTGCCTTAAATTATTTTATAATGAAATCTTCTTTTTATCTTATTTATTTATCTTCAGGCATTATATGTCATTTCTTAAACCGAAAAATGTGTGTGTGTGTGTGTGTGCACTGAAGAAGACTTTTTATTTTAAAATTCAGTTTATTCCATCTCCGGAAACTCCGTTTAACTCACTGACAGATCTATCAGCGGGCTTGTGCTAAGTAAGTAGAAAAAACAATAAGTAGTTAAATTATTTGTTTTAAAAGTATTCTGAAATTTTCTTCCACTGAAGATATTTGAATTATAGAGTATTTTGCTTTATTTGAGTTTTATTTACAAGTTATATATACAGCAAAATCTTGACTACATGCTTTGCAGATTGCATCTTTTTATAACAAAATGTTATAATTAAACGCACATTCACAGGAAAAAAAGTGACGTTTTAATGGATTGAAACTAAAACAATTGCCTGATATTGCCTTTTATTTAAAAAAAAATAAGAAAACTAATGTATTCATTTTCATAAAACTCTATTGTTTAGTAATTTCTGTCTAATAAACAAATAAATTCAAAAGCATTATCAGTATATTTGTTAATCAATTCTCCGCGTTTGTCTGACAACCCAGATATAATTAAAACTGGAAATTCACTTTATTTACAAACTTGTTTCCCAAAGAAAGGAATAACCTGTCGACAATAACACGCATTACTTTAATTTCACGCCTATTTTAAAAAGGAATATACTGAGACAGCTAACATTTTATTTCATTCCAGTTAATTCAAAGTTCCATTTGTCGTTTTGCAGTCAATAATTAGCCTTGTCCCAAGAAGATATCAAAAAAAGTCATGCCTTAATAAAATATTCAGTTTTTCTGGAACACATCATTAAATTTAGTTCAAGGAGTCCACCATTTTCTCTTAGTTCCGCAATAGACATTCCTTCAACACATGGGCGAATTTTCAGTTCCTCTTTTCGGAAAAAAAAATTAAAATCCTTTTAATCTAAGTAACAGATACTTGATAGCGAATGCGAGGGGAAATTCCATCCCTTTCTATTCGGGAAAAAAACTGCAGGGGGATTTTTTCCCCCGTTTGTGTCTGATTTCACAGAGATAATGTACCTCCCTCTTTTAATAGAAACGGGAAGTATTACGTTAAAGACTTTTTTATTTAAATGCATTTTCTCTTTGCACGAGAAGTTTTATACAGTCTGCAATGGCACTATCTTCCCAGCTTTTTAAATAAAAAACAGAACTTTATTTCAGAGATAAGAATATGTCCTCTAATCGATTTATAAAATGAATAGCTGGGTAAATATTTCAAATATAATTTTTTTTCAGCTTAAAAATTAATTTTCCTTGTTTCTAATGAGTGTTGTTTTATATTTATCACTAGAATTTAAAGTAAAAAACAAAAAACAAATGTATTCAAAATAATTAATCATTTTTTACTACAAATTAATGGCAATTATTCATTGCTTCGAACCTTTTGAATATTCTTGTAAAAGAATTTGTACAAACAGTATTATGTCCTTGCAAAATGTCAAAGAATTACATAACATGAACTACATGATTATAAATGTTTCTTCCCAAAACAATTAATTCCATCGCACGAAAAATAGTTTTACGGACAGCTGTATTGGATGGTGGATCAATGAACCCCAAGTTGGTGATGAATTCGGTGAATTTGGTGGCAAAATGAATATACTAGAACTCACGGGAATGTTTAAAATATGACCAATAGAAGAAGTTTTTATTAATTCTTCAAGAACCTTCTGTGTCCTGTTCTGGAAGCTAAAGAGGCCGGCAATGCAAGTCGAAGTCAGTCGTATAACGAATGAGTGTTGAATCGTATAGTTAATCAGATTTCAACCAGTGATGAATTAGATGTATCAATTCAGAGATGCGCAAACTTTGAGTGAAGCTCAATCAATTAGAGAAATTAGAATTGAGCCGTGCGTTGTATCTTGAATACTATTGAAGCAGCATCCAGTGTGTATTGAGTAGCCAATCGTATAAGCAGCTGGAAACAGCTAAAGTGAGGGGACATTGGAGTGTAGTAGACGTTTAAAGAGCCCTTAATGAATAGCTATGTGGATTATCTCTTCCTGCTGAGTTCTATCAGTTCGCTTTGTATATTTTTGTAAAATTTTACTACCATTTACTACTGTGTTGCAATTTATTATTAAACATTTGTGCACTGTTTAAGTACATCTGAATTGTGTATTTGTCATTTGTAAATTCATGCTAATAAATGCCGTTATTTGTTATTAAGGCTTAACGGCTGTGTCACCATACATTACAACAACGAATCCGTCGATTTTAGCGGAATTTATGTGAAAAATATTACGTACATATGAAATCAACAATATTACATACATATGAAAATATTCTCATCTGCATGCTGTCTATATATATGTGGCGATATCTTAATAAGCCAGTAACAGCCACTAAATAGCCAACGTAGGTGATCACTTTTGTATAAAGGATATGTTATGCGGCTACAAATTGAAAGGTCGCGAGTTCGATCCTTGGCGGAATTCAACCTCCAAATTGGAGAGACAACACAATAAAACAGCCACATATATATTAAAATTACAGGGTGGTGATACTATTTTTGTTTCAAATTAAATTTACAAAAAGAATGCTAACTTGTCGTAATAAGTACTTGCCGTACTTACTAAAGATGAAAGGATATTTGTTAATGTTTTAATATTATCTAACAAAATATTTCAAAAAATGAAAAGTTTATCATAATAATTGATTGCAAACAATTCCTATTACAGCAACTTGTCTAGATACCACGTTAAACAATTTGCAAGCGGTCCTATGCCTTTGTATAAGCTCTTAGTTTATAACCCTGCAATTCATTTCTAAAACACATTTTACTCTAATAATCCACTGAGAACGCAAACATTTTCTATAAGAATTCCAGGAATACCAAATAGAATTTATTAATAAAGTTGATAAAATTAGAAAGAAAATCAAAAACCTTTAATGGAGTGATTATAAAATCAATTAATTTTATTCTAAAATCTTCATTAATGGAGTCACGCACTTTTCCCAACTTCTCAAACCAAGGCTCCATTTAATTATAGCTTTTCTGCAGCGAGAGATATCAGGAGAAAAGTCAGCATTAATATGCAGCCATTTCTAAAATTCCATTCTCTCGAACAGAAATTCCATTTGTTGATTTTATTTTCTTAACCGAGGCAGACGATTCCGGCCACAGATCAATTAATCGATGATGCCGTCCCTCGGAATTGGAATCGATTCCGCAGCAGTTGCTGTTTGTTGAAACGAATAATTCAACCATGCGTAATGTTATCAGGGAAACAATGAGTGCTTTACCGATGACAGACATGATCGCAGAGGATATTGAGGGCCCTCATTAACTCAGCGCATCGCAACAATTCGCTTTGCCGGACGAAATTTATTACTCGCTTCTCTTCAAACAAACAATCATATTAATAACGCGTCACTGCAGTAATGGCGGTTTTATTTAAAGTTAGAAACCGGTGTTTGGGAAACAATGGGAAAGCGTCCATGCATTATGTAGAAGTCGAACTGTGTTTTGAGAGTATTTTTAGAACAGACTGGACAGTCTGAGACAACAAAGTGGGAAAAAAATATTTGCATAATATTTATTATTAAAAAGTGTTTGTCTAGCGATTACCACAATTTTCAATTGTTCGAAAATAATTTTTACAACACAATTTTAGTATATTATTTTAATGCTTGCTTCATGTCAGTTTGTATTCAAAGCAATTACTTTCATTCTAAAACAGAAAAGATTAGAAATTAAATACCCGAGAATTTCACTTATTTTTTAACAGCAAAATTTACAAATTATAATATTGTAACGAAGCTTCTTTTAGCATAGTGTGGGTTATAGAATGCGCTCGGTAGTATAATGCTATGAACTGAAATCAACAGTTCGCAAGATGGAATCTGACTACAAGCAAGTTGTCTAAAAATTGTTTTGTTATGTATTTACGTTCTGTTATTTCTCGTTTCCTCCAGAATGTTCTTATAATTTCTGCAACTTTCTAAATCTGGAAGCTCGAGTCATTTCGTCTTGTGGATAAAAACTGATGTAAGGTTTAGTTCCTCGAATATAATCTCGAATTGAGATCAGCGGGTGTTATCTTTGATTTTAGCTAACACTCGGTTTTTCTACGTAGCAATATAATTGTCACAATAAATTCGTATATGTATTCAAATGACAGCTTTTTATTTTCCCAATTATTCATTACATTTCAAGTAACCAATTCTTCACTATGATGTACGTGAATAAGGCCAAGCAAATTTCATCCTGGAAACCTCACGTCAAAAACGAGTTAACAAAATAAAAAGCAACATAAAGTTAGGTAACAGGCGAGATTAAAACATCGATATGACAGTGATTTCACTAGAATTGAATTCTGATGAATTCGCACATCATTCTCACAGCCAAAACGGATTTTTTTTTACTTCAACTGTCTGAGAATTTTAATTTCAAATTCTAAATTTGATACCATGTTTTGATTTCAGTATGAATAAAACAGATAATTAGCCTTTCTGCAACATACATAACTATTTCGTTTTGTTTTATATAAAATTAATTATTTTTTATTATATTAAGTTTGATTCTACGTAGAATAATCAGATTATCGTAGTAAGATAGTCTGTTTTTTTTTCTTTTAATCTTATAATCCTGTTGCCCAGTGAGAAATTTGATAGAACTCTCGAAGAATAGTGATACTCTGAATTCCAATTAGCGGAATAATTCATTTACAATATTCCAAAGTTTTTAATTAATTCATTATTTACATAATTAATTTATCTCCAGAAAAAGTATATTTTGACAATGTGATTATTAATATTATATTCATGAAAATACGAAAAAAGGCATTTTCAAGTTGTTGTTTTAAAAAATATTTTTTTAATTTTGAGAAATTTTTATATTTATTGTTTAATTATTTGAAAATTTTCTAAACACAATGTATTATTTTATTTAATTTTATTAAAGTTCTATCGTTATCCTCACTATTATTAAAAAATTATTAATAATATTTAAAAAGTGTGTGCGATTTATTTGTGAAATAAATCCTTTAATATGGAATTAATTCAATTTTAAACATGGGATATATTTTTATGATTGAAATGTTCCAGTAAAAGTGTAAAAAAATCCAGTAATTTTAAATTCTTCTGTCATTTA
Organism: Argiope trifasciata; assembly: GCA_026543055.1. Classification (NCBI taxonomy): domain Eukaryota; kingdom Metazoa; phylum Arthropoda; class Arachnida; order Araneae; family Araneidae; genus Argiope; species Argiope trifasciata. The sequence continues at coordinate 1,151,875 of JAPMOQ010040473.1, forward strand.
TTATTTCTCATTCTAAAGGTGTTTTGTGTGTGTGTGTTGTGTGTATGTTTACATATACGTAAAGTATATGTCAAATCTCAGAGCAAACAAATTTAATCCTTTATTTACACTTAATAAGAAAAGAGTCAAAATTTTGCGTAAAATTCATTTGATGTTTTGTATATTTATATTAAATTGTTTCGGTCTTTTATTTATAGAAGACAAACGGTTTTTTTAAAATAAAGAATTCGATGTTAATTTATTAATAATATCATTTTCATGAAAAAAAATTAATATTTTAATCTTTCTTTTCTTCTCCTTCTTTTTTTTTTTTTTTTTTTTTTTTTTTGAATTTTCGAGTATTTGTAAAATACTTACTTTCTCGTAAAGGAACTATAAATGAAGTTCCATAGTAAGTAAAAAATTCAAAGATCGAGATTTTGGGGAATCTTTACGATTCAGTCCTCTTTGAGTTTCTAAAAACTGACTTTTTAAAAAAATATCTGAAAGCCTATGTCAGACAAAGATAACTCAAAGCATTTTGAGTTAGACAAATGAAAATTGGTGTACAGATTTATATCAAATTTTACACAAAGTTTACACATAACAAAATAAAGAGAACGATTGATAAAATTCTATAAATATAATTAACATGTTATAAATACCTTTCAACTTTTGAAATGAAATTAACGTGGGAGTTGAACTTCTGTTAGCATTTGCTATAAAAACATGTAAATACTATCACTCGAAATTACGATGAGTTAAATATATAAAATTTAGTACATCATTTTGTATATTTAATTTACATATCTATGTAATTTTATAATTTTGTCTATATAATTTTGTTTGATTATATTTCTTGCTCTATGTTAAATTCTTGCCTCTGCTAGTGAGAAATTGAAGCCTGTAAAACATAAATTCAAATTTACGATGCTATAAACCGATGTACCAGC
>JAPMOQ010040473.1:1152816-1188393 GCA_026543055.1 Argiope trifasciata
CTGACTATTTCTTGGTGATATTTGGCGCAAAATTCGTCTTGTGTTTATAGTATAGATATTAAATCTGTTTACGGAATTTCTTTTATTTAACTTTCTTCGTTTGGTAGCTATAACTTACATTCGGACAGCCAGACTGAATCACCCAAAATCAATCTTTACTCCTAATTGCAAAGTGAATGGGATTTTAAAAATGCAAATAAATTCCATTCAATTAAAAACATTACTGAGCATTGGATATTGAGCATAATAGAAAGCATGATACAACTCTTACTCGATTAAGAATAGGTTACACTCGACTCAAGTACTGGCATTTGTTGATGGGAAGACCCACCCCTCAGTGTACAGAATGTCAATGCCAATTGTCAGTTACTAATTGATTGCGCACAATTAATTTTCCAGCGTATCCATTGCTTTCAGTCTTCCTCTATCATTTTAAAAGTCATCCTTCTCAAAATAAATCATCCACAAATTTTTACTCTCTTAAAATGATCGATTTAAAAAATGGTTTAATTTTAAGGTTTTCGTACTATGTTTGACCGTATACATAAACACTGACAAGTCATAATAAATGATAAGATTTTATATAAGAGCTTGTAAAACAAGATTTTAGTCCATACCATATGTTTGGCGCAGCATAATCAAGAATGTGTTTTGCGCCACAAAACTCCACCAATTCAAATCAAAACAAAACCACAAAATTCCACTAAATCAAATCAAAACAAAACCACAAAACTCCACTAAATCAAAACAAAACCACAAAATTCCACAATCAAAACAAACAGACTGACACACTTCCTATGAATATATAAATCTGAATATATATATTCTTGAAATTTATAAATTTAGTATAAAGATCATGTACCAAATTCCATCCACCTATCTCAAAGCATTTTTATTACGTTTTTCATGGATAGACAGATAGAAGAGCAGACGCATAACAGAGACATAATACCAAAAAGGCGTTTTTCGGATTTAGGAAAGCTTAAATTTGAAGATTTGTCATCTACAGGTTTTAGACCTCCACTCCGTTCACTTAAAATACTTTTGACGATTACAAATCTTTTTGTATATTTCATGTGCTAGAAAGTAAAAACGACACAAATAATGAAGAATCATAAAAAAAAATATCGCTCGTAATGTAAAAGTAAGGATAACGATACTAAAAGTGATAAGTGCCTGTAATGCTGAATGCAAATCTGACACATAAAACGTAATCAATGTTTGTTGCTTTGCGCTTTTAGATAATAAAGATTGTTTTTATTTCCACTGTATTTTGAAGTTTATGGTGAAACCGCATTCAAGGCTAACAATCCCGTACAACGCAGCTGCAATTACGTAAACGCTTATTGTCAGGGAATTGCACGAGTCTATACAAAACTTGTCGAAATTTTTTCTTGACCACAATTTTCATGATTTAAAAATCTTTATATAGTTATTTTAATTTATACCAGAACTAAACTAGTTTAGTTTATACTGGTTGGCTACTCATACATTCTAAAATTCAAGTAAAAACATATTTTACAATTTTTTTTTTACAAATTAATACTTAGAATTTTTTATCTATTCCTTTTTACAATAATTTAGATTTTTTTTTCAAGAAGAAGCTATTCCATTTGGGGGGGGGGGGGGATCTCAAATATACAATTATATAATTTAGCATTTTTGCTTTTCCTTATTGGATATAGTAATGGTGTAAGGTTTAGTAACCTTAATGCCGATGTCGGGTCGTACCACTTCGTTAGTAGTGAACGCACGAGTTGCAACTGTAATGGGTTCACATTATGCGTACACCTCAGCACCTAAAAGATTGTCTTTGCTTCCTGGCCATTCAGTTCATCAAGCATATTTAAATAAGGAAGTAATTTCTCTGTATTTTCAGGAATAAGCAAAATTATGATACAAAATTCTTCCCACTCTAAATTTCATACTAATTATGTCATTATACTTAGAAATTATTACGAATAACTTAAAAAATACGTTTTAAAACAAAATTTTAGTGTTTTTATTGCAAAGTGTTCTTGTTGCATGATAATGAATTGGCAGTTACAATTTGGAACTTTATTTGTTGTTGCTTTTTATTACTTGGCTTTTATGTCTTTTTTACCTTTCTCAATTCTAGAAATTCAATTTTTTTATTGTAAATCAGGGTATAGATATAAAAATCGCGTATCAATATATGCGTATATGTGTGTGGGCCTAGTAGCAGCAATAGTTGAAGTAGAGTGATAACTGAGAGATGTTTAGTAAATTTGATGAATTTACTGCACACATTTGTTTAATTTAATTTAAAATTCGAATCACATATACAAGGTCACAAGCCAAATTTCCAGGTCATTGGCGTTACAATGAAACTACAGACCTTCAGACGTCTTAATTTAATAAATTGTATTAAAATTTGATAGATGTCTAAGCTAAGGATATTAAATACTAGCTATTATTCGTGACTCTGTTCACGCTGAAATTTTAATGTATATGCATGAAACAAAATCAAATAATGACAAATGAAAAAAAATTAACCTAACCTAAAACCGATTCATTTAAAAGTATAATCATATACGAAAAATATATAACATAAATGCAATTTAATAACAAAAGCAAACAACTAACGTAAAAACAATTTATTTACATTGTATACTCAAAATAAAACAAAACAGCAAATCAAGTCCGTATTTCTTTAAAATCAGGTCAAATCCATTTTATTTATTGATCGAGATTGAGATAGCTATAACAGATTTATACACATAATTTTATACATAACTATATTAATTATACACATAATTTTTAAACTTTCAATTTAAATGAAAACACAGTTGTCATCATGCGCAAACACAGTTTATGGCACAACAATCTCACTTGAAGTTTCAACGCCAGTTGGGGCAACGCACATGTCTGACTTTCCTACGCCAGTTTCGGAAATGCAATGCAGATTAAAAAATTTTTATTTCCTTTTTTCTTTTAATTTAAAAGCACTTCAGAATGAATCCTAAAGGGCGATTAATTAATAACATTTGATTTTAAATACATCAAGCACAAAGAAAATAAATAGAATCGTTTGAAATAATCGGTCGAAATTCTGCTAAGCCTAACCTCATTTCTGTTGAGGGGAAAAACTGAAGCCTTACTCATCTATGGAGGGATTTGGCCTCAGCTTTTTGGCGCCAAAGTTAGTTTTTAATTAATAAAAAGATTAACGACTCAACGACGACGGAATAAAAAGTAACCTTTTTTCTATTCTTGACTATACTCTATCTTTGTGCTAAATTTCATCCAATTCTTTTCAGCCATTCTGGAGTGATTGAGTAACAAACATCCATCCATCCAAATAAACAAACTTTCACATTTATATTATTAGTATAGATCTGTTCTAAATTTTTTCCAACTACGTTTGTAATTATTGAATTAACTTATATTCGAACAACCGAAGAAACCGCCTTTTCCTGAAAGGATTTTGCACAAAATTCGAAATTTTCAAATTGGGAGTAAAGACCATACACCGAATTTCACTCGTCTAGTTCGGATTCTTTTTAAGTTATCTTTGTCAAATACAGACAAACATGGTACCAAAAATGATGGGGGAGTAAGGAAGGCATAAATCGAGGAGATGAGTCAAAATTTCGTATTCGAATTTTTGACGAATAGAATACTTTCTCTATATTTTCTGTAAGAGAAAGTAAAAATAAAACATCAGTTTAATTAAATTTTAAAAACATGCTTTTATTCTGTTAATAATATAAAATTAAATTTTAAATTGAAATTTTAAAAATAAAATTTAGATTTGCTTTTAAAATTCTGTTTTGTTATTTGTTTTGAATGTTCAAACACGGCAAAAAAAAGCCTGAATGCAAATGAAATATTATTTAACCAAAATGTCATAAATTGAGAAAACTGGAGAAAAATTTTGGGTTTTCCAAAATTTACTAAAACTCTACGAAAACACTGATAATAATAGTAAATTTTTAAACACTGATAATAATAGTAATAATAATAAACATTCATGAAAGCGAGCAAAAGTAATTTTAAGTTAATTCTTTTATCATTAATAAATGATCCATTTTCATATTTATTTTAAACTTCGAAGTCGTAAAATTTTAAGATCCATAAAAATGTTTAAAAGGGACAAAGTTAAGAAAATTGCTTGATTGTAAACTGGCTGAGATATTTACAAATACGTTTTCCTAAAAGATCAAGAACATAAATTTCACGATATCCATATAATGGTCAAAATGTTCATTTATCTAAATGATTCAGTTAATAATCCCATTTAAGCATTCCAACTATTTCTTTAGCTTAAAAAAAAACGTCTAAAACACATAAGTTTCACATATTAGAAACGGTTATTTTTATTATTTCTTTCACAGCAAGCTCATTCTGAGTTAATTTGAAGAGCTCGAAACCGCGAAGGGTAAATCTTTTTAATAGAACAGCTTGACTTCGGTGCACTAAATATAATTTATCGCTCGTGTAAAGCGGTTTTAGTGCTTTATAAAAGCTTTCCAGAAATCTTTAACAATAAAATACTTTCTAGAGTTCCGTCATTTATTTGTTCTTAAAATTTAACAATCCCTATTTGAGAAAGTATTTATTTTTATCATTGCTTAAGATAAAAAAATTGCTGGGAAAAAAATCGTTGTTTCAGGATATTGCTCTTTAACTTAGTTTCAATTAATATTTCTTTTTAGGATATCGGTTCGAATATTTAATGAAATGTTTAAACGTGTCAATTCCATTTGAACTAAGTAAAGTATTTCAAAGTTATTATGTTCAAATTTTTCGATCAATATTCAAATTTAAATTTGAATTCAAAAATGATGCGATGGAGTGTAGAATAATTATGTTATTAATTTTGATTCGTCTGCATTGCTATATCTGTCTTGACTGCATAATTCGTTGCATTCTGTACTAAGATTACTTTCACACAATATGTAATTTACAAAAAAAAATGTCAATCATAATATCATTGCCGTTAACTTTATCAGACTTGTTGGGGGAGACGTAACACCAAAATATTTTCACATTCTTAAAAACTATTTGCCTTTTTATATATATCTAATACTTTTCTGGGTTTTCAATTTATTTAACATCTAATGATAAAACAGTTGCTCTCACTTTTTTCATTGACATTTGAATCACCGTTGCTTTTTTAAAATTTCTGAATTAAGTATGTTCATTGTAATTTTATCAATTTTTGCCATCTCTTACTGGGATACAATGATTTTATATTTTAATTGATGAAGCAATTTTTATACAGTTGAATTTTAGATCATATGCTTGTCGCAGCATAGTCATATGTGGTCCTTCCGCCAAAAAAATCCAAAACAACAATCAAATCTATCTATGTAAGAAAAATGATTACAACATTTTGAAACTTTAATTTTTTTTTTTTTCAGAAATGGTCCAAATTTTATGGAAAAATATTAACACAAAAGAAATTTACAAACGAGTATTGAGCAAGTAATAAAGTTTGCAGAAAAATACCTTATTTCAAATCAAAATAATTTTATGTCTTATCAAAAAAATGAACAAAACAATGAAGCAGAGCATTATTCTTGATATTGCATCCGTCGAACTGACTTCCTATCTTGTAATTCACAACATATTTGTCAGATCGTTTTGATCGTTTTGTAATTTTGTAATTTGTCATATCGTCAGATCATTTTGTAATTTTCAACACAAAATTAATTTTATTAATTCTAGAATATTATATCCCCTTAAAATTATTTTTGTCGGAATCGTGAACATCAGATAATGAACAAAAACAATTTATCGAAATTAAATAAAAATATTATTCTCAACGGACCAATTGATCGACCAAAGCGGATAGTATTAAAAAAAACTATTAACCCTTAACTGGGTGCGTGAGGTCTGCGAGACCGCTATCGAAGGACTTTTCCTGTTCTATCTTTAGCTCAAATGATTGAATTGTCCCAGTAACTGTCTGTTTTGTGATATTCAATATAGCTGCACTTTATCAACCGATTTCAGCAGATGGTTCAAAAAATAATTCAGTTATTTCTTTTACCGACATTCTTTTCCAGTTATTTCTCAGACCGCCTCTACGCTTTAGTGTAGTGATAAACAAGGCTTAGCAGATGGCGCGAAAACATGGGCCCAGAAATATCATTCAATTTACTGATTCTATTATGAAGCAGTGCTCAAGACACTTTTAAGTGACGCAGAAAGTGATTTTGGAGATAAGGATAATTGTACAGAAGAGTTTTTCCGATGAAAGTTCGCATTCGACTGATTGGGATATGTATGTGTTGTTTTTTTCAATAGCACATATCATTAACAAGCCCGCTGACCGCTGTCAGCGATTTTAAGCCTAAATTAGCTTCCCTTGTTTTCAGAAGCGTCAACTAGGGCCAATAGTACAATTTAACTACTTCATACTTCACATTCGCTTGCACAACCCCTTTTTACAGGGGGGCACATTCACACTACTCACAGAGCGAACACTGAATAACAACCATGTCCGAACCGGGACTCGAACCCAGTAAGTCCAGAACACTAGGAAGACACGCTACTCCTATACCAGGACGCCGGACGATATGCATTTTCAAACATAATTAATTTTTCTAGTGATAATGCATTTAGAAAATTTTATAAAATATATCAATATACAAAGAGATATGTACACGGAATTTATAGCCGGATTTTTATAACAGGTCTTAACTTGTAATGCCCTAGAAAACTATGCTAGGAATGTCACACAAAGCAATAAAAAAAGGGTCAATTTTACCCATTGTCAGCATTTTTTTTATTTTTCATATAATTGTTTTCTATATACCTTTATATACGAGAAAAATAAATAGAATTTAAAAAGCATATAGTAATATGTTTTTTTCAAGAATATTATTTATTGTTTCATGCAATTTGAGAAGAAAATGCATGCTCCAAAGTGTTTACTTTTTTCAGTGATAAAATATTTTGAAAAAATTTCGAAACATATTTATATAATAAGAAAAATATCAGCAAAATATATTGTCTGATTTTCAATCTAATACTTTCATTAGAAAATTTTATTCGAGTGTAAAGAAAATGTGATCTCGTAGACCACACCTCCCCAGTTACGTCCTAAATTTTCACCTCCTTTCTTAAGGGTTAAAACTCGTGAATTTTTTGCTGAAGTAAAGAAAAGAGAATCCCCCTTTCAAAACAAAGCAACTCATCGTCGTTTAGAGCAAACCACTGAGTGAGCAACCACTCAAAATGTCCGTGACTCATGATTGGACGTCTTCGCGTGTGTCCGGCGGCGCTGTCTGCAAATAACGAGATGGCACGCTCTGGCCTCCTAATGGAGTGGGAACTGAAGTGAAAAAGACGATTTCCGACGCCGGAACAACCAGAATGATGTCGTTAGGTGACAGGCACGAAGACGGACGCATGGACTTTTTTCTGCTCACCCACGTAGACCCTTATCAACTGATAGACGATGTCGGTAGAATTTATGATATTAAAATTCTATAAAGTGGAATAGAATGAAATTTTCAACTTTTAGATCATCGAAGAACAATTTTTAAAAGGAATATGACGAACGAATTAGCTTTCTTTTAAATTTTTGCTTACTTGTATATGAAGTATAGACAAAATATTGTAAAAAACTGGAGATTTTAACAAATCTCCGCGTTTTTGAAAATTTTGAAATGAAATTTCGAACTTTTATGTCATCGAAGAACAATTTTTAAAAGGAATATGAAGAATGAATTATTCTCTTTCAAATTTTTTCTTACTCGTATATGAAATATAGACAAAATATTGTAAACAACTGGAGATTTTAACATATCTCCACGTTTTTGACTTCATTCGAAAGTTCATCGACATTTTTGGGGATATGTTTATCTGTGACAAAGATAACATTAGAACTCCTTGAATCAGACAGATAAAACTTGGCGTTATGGTCTTAATATCAAATAAGTATGTTTCTATGAAATTTTGAGCAAATTCTATTCAGTAGAAGTATATCTGTCCGATTGTTCGAATATAAATTAACTCGATAGTTAAAAAAAGAATTTCTTTAGATAGATAAAATTCGATACACGTATTTAAAGTTTAGAGTGTCATATTATTATCCGGTGTGATTCAATTACTTAATCACACCCCGAACCTCACGCGTTAAGACAGAAAATGGATAAGAAACATGAATTAGAAGAAAAAGACACTACGTCTTCTAACTTCCCACTTCGTAGACAAAAATGTGCTTTAATGGCTCATTGTAATCGGGTCAATTGCTGAAATATTTTCTCGCTTTCCTCCTCAGAAGAAACATAAATATATCATAATAATTAAGAAACTTATAAAAAATAAACAAATTTCGCAGAAAAATCTCCAGGAACCTAACCTATTCGCATACACTGGAGCAAAGTCAAGCGTTTTAAGTTTGCATTGTTCAGTTTAATTTAGTTGCAATAACTTTCCGTTTTAAAGACACATTAGGGTTATTTTGAGACAGAAGTCGTAATTTTGAACCGCAGTCAGATGACAAGGACGACACCTGAGCTGGTACTCCGATTCCAAACTTCCACGCCTGTCTTTTCAAAGTTTAAGAAAAATGTTTCAGTGTGATAATTCCAGCAGAAAATTTTTGTCATGAACTAGAAATCTCTTAATAAATAAGAAAGTGGAGTATTAATTAATGTCAGTAGTAATAAAGGATGTTATTTAAAAAAAAATTAGGGATATTTGAAGTCTAAATCCTTTTCTGAACTTTTCTTTTGCTTGGGAACTAGTTAAGTTTAGTTTAGATCAGTTATATGAACGTCCGGTTTTAAAGCAACATTAGGGCTATTTTGGAATCGAGCTCGTAATTTTGAACATCTGTCATATGACGAAGATGAATAGTCATCCCCTTTCCAAACTTCCACATCACAACAGAGGAAGGACGTTTGGCCCTGACGGATTTAACCACCAGATCCGCATACAAACGGTTTTTCAACAAATTTCCCGAACATGAAACCCTCTGATTCCGAAGTCGAAAACTTACCATCAGCCACCACGACCTTGAAGTTAGCTCGGTCCACCACACGTCCCCTATTTAATGAGTCTTTTGTTCACGGTCTTGACTAGATATGCTAGATAACAATAGAAATAACTCCACTATCAAAGACATTCCAACATTTCAACTCACTTTTTCCATCAAAATATCTTGTCACTTTTGAGTAATTGTCCCTTATAAACCTGAAACGAATTCGGGACATCCCCATGCGATCCATTATTTCTCATCATCCGTTACTAAACTCCTTCATCCACTAGGTCACTACTCCAAGACACTCTCCTTCTTTGTCTGGTAACCACCAGGGAACAAGAAAAGAGGGGGGAAGGAAAAACCACTGCGATCTTTGACTTTGTCCTTAATGATCCTTGGGACAAAGCGGCCGGCACAATCGCCCTTTCAGACTGGTCATTAGCTTCTCGGCTTATGAAGACACGGCAGAGAGATTTTATGGATTTTTCTCGGGTTGTCATTTTGTTCGGGTCGTGTTTCCCGAGAATTAAGTTATAAATTATCCGAAACCTGGGGGCTCTAAAAATAAAGCCACCTTGGAAAAGTGGTGCATCGTATTTTTAAAGGATAGATTGGGTAGAAACAATTATACTTGTCTCAATTAAATTGTACTTTTAATGATGTGCCTACCATAAATTATTTCGATAAGAAATCTTTAAAAAAATTAACGAAATACACGAAATGAAATGTTTAAATAAGGAAATATAAAGTGATAAAATTATATATTACATTTTTAAAGTAATACATTGTTTAATGTATATCCTCGGGTAGGTGAAAATTTTCGAGACTGGTTTTATTTATTTCCATTTATAGGTAATGTACGGGGGATGGAACTTTAATAGTGGCAACACTGCTGTAAAAACATCAAGTAAAAAATGTACCACTTAACCACATGTTAGCTACATACATACTTTACCTCTCGGCAAAAACACTTGTCCTGCCTACGTCACACGCATGCAGAGTGACGCAAAGAACTGATTCTTGTATTAGCTCTAAAGAAAGTGTTATCAAGATGTTTTCAAAGAAAGAACAACGAAGTTGGATAGTTATGCTGGCTCTCGTGTATGACTGTGATGGTGCCATCCTAATGCATACTGTTCCCCCACAGCAAACCGTCAATGCGCTATGGGGGGGGGGGGAGATGAGCATTTATTTTTCGGCAGTAATACCCAAAAGGAGTATTACTGCTCATTTTTGCAGGCCACTTCAGACCAGCTTTGACAAAAAACGAAGACACTTTCTGCAGAACTTCCCTATCATTTTACATGACAATGTTCGTTCGCATGCAGCGCAAGCTATGACCGATTTGTTCGATTTATGGAGTTGGGAAGTACTTTAACATCCTCCACTCCTTAAATCTAAGCTCTTACGACTTTGACTCAATTCCTAAGATGAAGGAACCACTTCTTGAAATTCGTTTCAAAACTGTCAAGAGATTCTTGCGGCAGTAGACCGGTCCATTCGAATTATCGATAGAACAGGCGCTGCTACAGGTGTTCTGCGATTTCCATATCGTTGGAAACGAGTTGCACACAATGCTGGCAACTATATTGAAGGACTGTGAAAGATGAGGACATGAATCACTTTTGTATTTTTTGTAAATAAATAGTTGCCACTATTAAAGTTCTAACCCTCATAATTAAGTATCCAAACGCGTTCTATTGTTCTTTTTATCGTTATTAGAATAATCAAAGTTCAATTATCTGTATTAAATACAATTGTGGGGGGGGGGGTGCGTGTGTGTGTTGGCGCTCTTTAGACCCCATACTGTAACTTTCAATATCAAATTCGGCACTTGCCTTGGAATGTTGAAATGTACGCCTCAGAGTGATTTCTTAAACCTTTTAATTAAATAGAAATTCAGCTTAATTTTCGTGTCTTCTAGCAGTATCTTAAAGAAAAATATTTTTGCAAAATAAATTTCCCACCATTTCAAAATTTAAAACAAATAAAAATTCAAAGTCTTATGGATTTTTGCTCAATTTCATCGATTATTTTTTCGTCGATTTCTCATTTCTGGCAGTAGCTTATATTTTTGCCCTAAACTTAAAACCGTTTCCACTGTCTCATTAATTTTGTGAATTTATTCGAATGTTGAGAGCTAAATAAAAAGGATTCTGTTTAATAACTGTGCATTTAAAAAAATAAAAGCATAAATTTAGGAAACTTAGAACACAGATAAACCGAATATTTACAGAATATTTTTCGTATATTTTTAAAGCGGTTGTTATATCACTATGGGACTATCTTCATTGAAAAGGTCGCATACACCATACTAATCATATACACTAAGACAGTATACCTCTAATGTTAAATATTTATACTGAATCATGAATACAGAGATATAAAAAATGATTGATCTCAAATCAAATATGGTGTATACTTCTTGCAAACCAAACATAACTTGAATCGCCTATAACATAATAAACTGAGAGTTTTGATATCTGAAGTAGGCCTTTAAAGAACATTAAAAATACAAGTAATAGATTTGAACAAATATTTTCTTATTTTAAAAGTAGTATATTATTTTTAAGTAATAAGTAAATCCACAAAATTAAAATTCTTCATTAACTTTTTATTGTTTTATTTGTTATCAACCATTTCTGTTTTTTAGTTTTCAGTTTTAGGAACAGATAAGTCATAGGTCACTAAACGGTTGTGTCGCTGTTATTTCTTTTAATGTTATGTAAATTTTAGATTCAGAAGCAATGCTGCACAGTAATTCCTAAAGTTAAAATTAAATTATATAATCAAAACAATTTTGCATGCTTAAACTAAAAAGAACAATCGGCAAAAAAATTCGATGGAACCTACAGGATTTTGAAAACAAAGTGAGAAATTCATTGCTGTGCATAAAATGGTGATTTTGATTTAAAAGTTTTTATGAAAGATGTTCTTTCAAAGAACAACCTTTACTTGAGTTGTTAATTCATTTTAAAGGTACGCTAAAATCGAAACAATCCATTCTACACGAACTAACAAAACAAATAAAAAACTGCTGTCGGCAAGCTAAAAAGCGAAAACAGATTCCATCGAAGATAAAAGGAAAAGGAATTTTCCATTCCCTTTCAGCGCTTTCCTTCCCTAATTTCATAAGGACTAAAGTTGTCTAGAAATGAAAAAATCTAGAAGAAGCGGCAACTAAAGAAAATCTATGAAGTTTCTTATCCTTATGTTAAAACAAAATGGAAAACGTAGGTTGATTTAGTTACATTAACGTCCCGTTTTGAATCAACCTTAGGACTGTTTTGGGACCAATCTCCGAATTTTGAACAGCTCTCAGATGACGTAAACGTCAACTTAGCTGGTACCCCCACCCCTTCTTCAAATCTTTTGCACCCTAACAGAAGGAGGATTTTTCGCCTTGACGAATTTGAATGTGCACCAGACCGCTTACACGAAACCACACTGGCATTGAACTCAACTTACTTGACAAGAATATCAAAATAACACGATTTTAATATATGTTGTCACTTCAAGTATAAACATATTTTATGGGCCGCGGTAACCTGGTTGGTAGAGAGTCAAAACTTTGTTGTAAAAAGCAGTAAATATAACATTATTGAAATTAAAATGAATTTTAATAAAATTACAAAATAATTAGTTTCAGTTCTACTAATGAAACCGACACCCAAACATGAAATTGTTTCCTGAAACCGACTTAGTTCGGAAGTTTATTGTACACATACTTCATACTTTACTATTTGTTGTAAAATAATTTGCACCACGGTAGCTTGGTTGATAGAGCGTCAGTCTCGTAACCGAAAGGTAGTTAGTTCTGTTCTCGTCTCGGCCGAAGACCGCCGTGTTGGCTAATGACAGTTGGGGCATATTAAATAGGCTGTGACTGCAAAGTCTTCCAAGTTCCCATAATAAATTATACCTCTCGGGATACTGAATCAGGGATGATTTCTCTGATTTGGATCTCAATTCTGACTTGAGGGTGGATGAATGAGTTCCACCGCTCCCTAAAAATGGTTGTGTCTTGTGTGTTCGAGCAAAGTCGTATTTTCATCTTAACTGTGCTCGATAAGAACGAAAGGCGCACACTTCTGCCTTAATTTGAAAGAGCTCCGCTCATTCGGGCTTGGAATATCCAAGTGGCATTAGACCGACTACCACACATTTTATTGAGAAAATCAAGTTACACATTCGAGATTTAATTGATATGAAATTAAAAGACACCAGTGCTCCCGGCGAACTTTTATATAGAAAATATGCAAAGGTTTTTTTAATGTTGCTTTGTGAAAACCATTACGAAAAAAGTTATTCCCAGAAGGAATATATCTAATGAAAAATGGAATAAAAGTTCATTTATATTTTTAAATATTTCCCGTTCCATTCAAAATATTTCTGAATTAAAAAGTTTAAGATAGAAGAAACAACGATCGACAGTCGATTTTTAAAAGACCAATAACCATGTTTTCTTTATTTTATTCTTTATTATTAAGATCTGCAGCAAATCAAAGAGTTCATTCATAGTTCGATGTTATTAACTATTTATTATACCCTTAAACATGCAACTGTGATCGATCTGGAGGCATACGGAAAAATGTGAATAACCAGATCGCAGCAACAGCAATATTGATTGGAACTGTGATTGAATCCTAAGAGCCATGGTACAACCCTTCCGTTGGGAATTGTATCGCATCATCAATAGCAGATAACCGACTTCCACCATTTTATGTACCTACCAGGGTGGCGAGAACAATACTAGAATCTTCTCTTCCTCTCTTACAAGGTGTCCACTTAACGGAGACTATGTTATTATAAATCATCATTTGTTTCAAAAGTTGATTTTTTTTAAAAATTTAAAAAGTGCAATTTAGTTAAAAATCTAATCTAAGAAGCTTACAAGACTGGACATCTTAATTTTCAAGTTATGAAATATTATTTTAGCTACAAATATTTTTATGTATATACAGGAACGAAAATATTTCCAGTTTTGTAAAAAAAAATCGTCAATAATCAAAAATGTAAATCTAAATTCATAATAAAATTTAAGTTTCATCAAAAGTATTGTAAAATTATTTCTCGATAAAACTATAAAATCCAGCAATTCCAACATTTTTAAAATTTTATTAATTAAATTATAGCAAGAGCTGATTTCCATTTAAAAATAATAATCCAGAAAAGAGCTATTTGATGCAAGATAAGATCTATTAATTCATTCAAAAAAAATTGGGGGAAAAATCTATTTTTCTTTCTTATTCAAAAAAAAAGCATTCGTGTCGGTAAAAAATAAAAATAAAAATATGCGGTGACTCAATGGGTTTTTTTAAAACACAAGAAAATTGATCGTGGATAAACCTTCTTTCTTTTTTTTTTTATCTTAATATTCGCGTCAAACTGGACGTAAACCACAAAGAAAAAATTCCATTACATTATTTTTATCAAAAAAAAATCTAATTTTCTTGAGAGTTAACGTTTTATAACTCCAAGACCAGATGCCCTCTTTGAGAATGAAGATTTTTTTTTAACGTAGCCTGAAAAAAAATATAGCATTTTGAGGATTTAAAAATTTTAATTCTTTTTTGATGCTGTTTATATATTCGTTGCTTGTTAATAAAGGATTTTTTTTGGTAATTTAATTCCAAAGATTCATTGTATTCTTTCAAGAATTGGTGTAACTTTCTCTTTCAGGAAGTTCTTAATTAAATTCTAAACGCTGAGCATATCCACAACGTGTTGATTTCGTTTTTACGATTTTCGTAATAAACGATTCATAGAAATAATATTAAAGAAGGTTCCACTTAAATATTAAAGTAGTTTAAGAATTTTATTAACAATAATCGATTGCTAAATATAATCAAAATGAACAATACTTTTATAATATCAAGAGAAAGGATAAAATGAACAAT
Source organism: Argiope trifasciata (assembly GCA_026543055.1). Taxonomy (NCBI): domain Eukaryota; kingdom Metazoa; phylum Arthropoda; class Arachnida; order Araneae; family Araneidae; genus Argiope; species Argiope trifasciata. The sequence continues at coordinate 1,167,679 of JAPMOQ010040473.1, forward strand.
ATCTTTACCACATCAAGGTAAAGGGTAAAATCAAAAATATTTTTATCACATCAAGGTAAAGAGTAAATTTAACAATATTTTTATTGCATCAAGGTAAAGAGTTAAATCAACAGTATTTTTATTGCGTCAAGACAAAGGGTAAAATCAACAGTATTTTTATCACATCAAGGTAAAGTGTCAAAACAATGGTATTTTTATTGTATCAAGGTAAAGGATAAAATCAGAAGTATTTTTATCATATCAAAATAAAGGGTAAAAAATTTTATTACATCCTGTTAAAGAGTAAATAAACGATATTTAATCACATCAAGGTCAAGGGTTAAAGTCAGAAGTATTTTTATCATATCAAGATAAAGGGTAAAAAATTTTATTACATCCGGTTAAAAAGTAAATAAACAATATTTAATCACATCAAGGTAAGGGTAAAACCAATAATATTTTATCACATTAAGGTAAAGGGTAAAATCAATAATATTTTCATAGCATCAAGGTAAAGAATAAAATTAATAATATTTTTCTCATGGTATCAATGTTTTAACATATAACTTAAGCTTCTACTTTAAACGAATTCTTAAAGAAATATTTTAACTATATTTTTCAACAATATATTTCGAACGAAACAATAAAATTTAATCTGCACGAGCACGTCACGAGTGAAAGAAAAAAAATATTTTTTACCAATATGATGCCATCAGATTGACAAAAATTCAAATTAAAAATAAATAATTATTGCAAATTAAACATGCATAACAATCATTATTATTAAAGTATTATGTACAAGCTGCCTTTGGTGACCAGCTGGTTCGCCAAGAGTAATGCGTTCTAAAATTTTCAATTAAATACTTATGTGCCTTGCTCTCTTTATAATTTCTCTGCTAGATAAACTTTGAAAGTCACGTAACTCATATTATTATAGAAGCCTTACGATTATTTGTTCATTGCACTATATAGAACTCTCTGACTCGCAACAAGCTGTCATGAAATCATGTGGAAACTATCACATTTTATATTTGTTTCCTAACATTACGTTTCTTTTTAAACACGTGCTGAACGTCACACTTTTCAAGGTTTAATTTGCTATAAGAGTTAATTTAATTATTCAGTTTCAGTTTTTTTTTTCTTTCAAAATAATGGTAATTACGGGTACATTCATAACGTGCTATTGTAGGTTAAAATCATCTTTCATTTTCTAAGAAATTAATTGTTGGAAAATATAATTATATATTTTTTTAAAAATTCATTAAAAATAGAAACTGAATTTATAGTTTTAAACATTGATATCAATGAAAAAAACGTCATTTTTAAAAAGATTTTTTTTTAAAGTTTTATACTGTAATATTTTTGGAAGTTACAGCAGAAAAATTCTGAATGTTAGCGTAATTTTAATTAAAGTTTAAAAAAAAATCCTTCTAGGTATGTTTTTTTATCCCCCAAAGTAAATATATATATACCAAGTGATGTATCTCTAGATCATATGGTCTGGTGTGTAGAGCATTAACACACACACACACATTCATTCGTATACGTAACCACATATTGATTTGATTATCAGTCTTGGAGTAATCCGGATATTGATTGGCCTGAAATGGTATATTATTTTAAGATAGTGGACGAAAAGTTCTAAAAGAGCCATTTTTAATAATAATATTCCTTTTTATATAAATCAGTCAATTTTAATGATTGCTTAGAAGACTGATTAATGAAACAACTTTGCTTAAAATATTAGTAAAAATATTTTGTTAAATATGATTCACAGAGCAAAGTATGAAAAAATCTAACAGTTATTCATCAAGGCATTTTTTGTTTCAAGTTACATAAAATGTCATTATTATTATTATTATTGATCAATTATTTAGATCAAGTTTACAGTAGATAACAATAGGCAAGCCAATTACTAATGATTTACAAATTAACCATTTAGCACGAATTTGAATGCGTATCCTGTATAAATTCAAACATGTTTACCATAAAAAAATGCTGATTTACTAAATTAATGACAGATATTGCAAACGATCTTAGAAGCCTTTGCCTTGTATTCATTTTTTAGAAAACATAACATTTAATATTTATTTAATTTCATCCAATCACGGTTGAAAGTTACATTTTTTTTTAATTTCAGTCATAGTTAATTAATTTTTTTAATTTAAACTTATGTCCATATGATAGCAACAGTTTAATAAAAGCTATTTTTTCCCCTTTGCTCGTTCATTATATATCGTTTGTTTAAAAATTTTATTGTTTTGTCTCAAATATATTAAAGAAAAATATGTTTAAAATTTTTTTTAAAAAAGTAGTTAAAATTTTTTAATTAGTTAAAAATAGTAAGTTAAGTTAAATGTTAAAATACCATCAGAAAGCTAATTTTTTAACTTGATGCAAAAATCAGCTTTGTACAATAATATTTTCGGAAGTTATAGCAAAAAAAACGCCGAAATTTCGCTTAATTTTTAATTAACTCAAATTCTAATTAAAAACTCGAAAAAAGGGCTCCGAGGTGCACATTCCTGACCTCCAAGTTATACATGTACCAAATTTGGTGATCGTAGGTCCAATAGTCTGGCCTGTAGAGCGCCAACACACACACACATTGAGCTTTATTATAAGTATAGATATTAATGTAATTTTCAGCAAGATATATTCTTATAACTAAAAGAGTATAAAATTTAGACTTAATAATGTTTTTAGACAAAAATAAATTAAAAATATTATTATTCGCATCAGTTAAAACCTTTGAAAGTAAAACTAAAACCTGAATTTTATGATGAATCAAAGTAATTTTTGTGTAATAATTCTTGAAATCTATACTTATAATAAAGCTCAATGTGTGTGTGTGTGTGTGTGTGTGTGTGTGAGTGTGTGTGTGTGTGTGTGTGTGTGAGTGTGTGTGTGTGTGTGTGTGTGTGCGTGTGTGTGTTGGCGCTCTACAGGCCAGACCGTTGGACCTACAGCTACCAAATTTGGTACATGTATACCTTGGAGGTCGGGAATGTGCACCTTGGGCCCTTTTTTTGAATTTTTAATTAGAATTTGAATTAATTAAAATTTAAGCGAAATTTCGAAGTTTTTCTGCTATAACTTCCGAAATTATAATCGGACAAACATTATTTTAACATCAATTTAAAAATAAAAAAATTAGCTTTCTAATGGTATCAGTGTTTTAATGTATAACTCAAGCTTCTATTTTTAACGAATTTTTAAAGAAATATTTTAACCATGTTTTTTTAGCACGTGAATGGATAAAATAAAATGAAACAATGCCGGAAGTTCAAATGAAAAAACAACAACTATCATCGCAAATCAAATCTAAAGAAATACAACTTTCAGCACGTGACTGGATAAAATAACATAAATATAAAAAGTGATATCTTCTATAAAAATAAATGCAAGGCAAAGGATTCAAGAAATCGTTTGCAATATTTATATCATTAATTCCATAAATTATCTTTATTTACAGTAAACCTGATTGAATTTAGACAGGATATGCATTGAAATCCCGACTTAATGGCATATTTCTATAATCGTTTGCAATATCTGTATCATTAATTCAATAATTTTTTCCCTTTTTCGCTTTTTAAAAAAAACATATTTAACATTTTGGCAATATCACCGAAAAAAACATTTTTAATATTTTGGAAGCATAATTGATAAATTATTAGAGCATTAAACTCAAAAAGTTTTTCCGAATAAAGTTACCGACTCTTTAACTACTAATAACTGAATCTTTTAACTTAAACTATTTCTTAAATTTTGGCTAAAAAATATATGATTTAATTGGAAATTTTAGAACGCATTACTCATGGCGAACCAGCTGGTCGCCAAAGGCGGCTAGTATTACATAAATTATTGTATTAATTCATTATTACACATAATGATACTCTTTTACTTATATTTTTAAATGCGTGATTTCGGTAAAAAAACGTTTTTATATCACTTTGCAATTTAATCATTTTCACTTTAATTTCGAGTTTAAATTTTGCGAACGCTGACAAATAATTAGAGACATATAGCACATTACGGGCTTAAGGCCTTTATACCTGCTTGAGTGAATTATATGATTATCAAAATTTGAACCTTAAAAATATTTTTCTGAAGTAGCTATTAAAAGACAAGTTACATAAAGTATTTAATTGACAATGACGTTATGTAAAGTATTTAACTGATAATTTTAAACAGCAGTAAGATTTATGAACCAGTTGGTCGCCAAAGGGGACTAGTATTATATATATAAACATATATATAGAAAAATAATTACTTATAAGTACAATAACTAAACAATTATCATATACAGTTGGTAAAAAAAGTCTCCGTACGCAGATACGAATGCAAATCAAAGTTTAATTTGTCACACAAAATTCATAATGATAAAAATAAAAACTTAAAAATGAGTTAAAACTAATATTATTTAATATTTATTCTTATTAAAAGGATGATAATACTGACAAAATTAAATAATAAATCTTAAAAACTTAAAAAATGCCGTAAACATGGAACAAAAAAGTCTCCGTACGATGCCCTAGTACACGAAAAAAGTTTACAAAAATGCAAAATTCATTTAACAAAAATACATTTAATGATCAGTGGGCCCTCCTTTGGCCTTTATCACCTCTCTTAGACGTTGTGGCATTAACCCTACAAGTTTTTTTTTGTTTCTGGAGAAATATTACAGCAAATGCTACTTATGGCACTTTTGGGTTCAACTTTGTTTTTTCTGTCATATTTTTTAAGTTGTCGGCCAATTTCTTCCCACAAATATTCGATGGGGTTTAAGTCGGGTGACTGGGGAGGACTATGAAGTTGTTCTTTAATATGGTAAAGGTACCACTCTTGGCAAATCCTTGAGATGTGTTTAGGATCGTCGTCCTGCTGATATGTAAATCTAGTTCCAAGAGATAGTTTATCTGCGCTGGATAACACATTTTGCTTAAAAATATCCAGATATCCATATCAGACCATATTTTCCTCGATGAATTGAAAATTTCCTGCTCCAGAAGCACTCATACACCTCCACACCATAACACCACCATCACCGTGCTTCACAGTTCCGCATAAATTCTTCGTTAGTATTTGTTCGTTTGGTTTTCTCCACACCATAACTCTACCATCTGACCCATGAATGTTGAATTTTGATTCATCGCTAAAAAGAATGGATTCCCAAAAAGACAATGGCTTGCTTACATGCTTCTTTGCAAACTCGAGGTGCTTTTTCCTGTTGCACAAACTTATATAATGTTTCTTCCTGGCCTCACGTCCATAATAACCACTTTTTTAATGACATTTCTCACGGTTTGAGTTGAGACTTTAATGTTGTAACTAATCTTTAAATCAGCTGCCAACTACGGTGCACTAATTCTTGGATTTTCTTGAACTTGGCGTGTGATGTTTCTTTTATGCACGCGATTTAATTTTGCCGGCCTCCCGGATCGATCTCTATCCTCAAGTGAATGAAGTTTACCATATCTTTCAATAATATATTGCACAGTAGACTTCGATTTTTTAGTCATTTCACTAATCCTTTTCCTGGATAATCCATCATTTCGCAGTTTAATCACTAATTCCCGAATAGCTCGGGAACTTCCATTTTGAGACGATCAAGAACAAACTTGAACGCAACAACTGTCAATATATTGTTTTCTTATCAGAGATGAACTTTCTAACGTCAAAGATTTACTGCGGGCCTGTTTTAAACACGTCAGGAAGAATTTGCATAACGCGTACGGAAACTTTTTTTGCACTGCAATTTTCAATTTACCTTAGATATTGCTAATAATATGCTTTTCTCGTTTTGTAAAAATGAAAATTTATAAAAAGCTCTTTCTATAGGTTTATACTAAACACATATAGACAGTATTTAAAGAAAAAATGCAATACTTTACAAATTATGCTCATTTATTCTTAAATTTAGTGACCGTACGGAAACTTTTTTTACCCACTGTAAATATAAAAATTGCCATTCTATAAATTCGTTATAACGCAAAAGGTGGCACTTTTTCATTGTCGAATATACTTGCAAAAACTATTAACTGGGTGAAAGTGGGATTTGGTTCAAATGTCAGTTCACAGAACGCAGTTCGAAATTACGAGTCTCGTCCCAAAATAGTTGTTGCTTCAAAACATCGATATGTCAATCTAATTTAACAGTAACTACTAGTACTATCATTATACCATATGGACTATTATATTAGAATAATATTTATATGTTTCAAAGCATTAATTATTTAAAAAAAACTTGTTAAAACTGTGTAAAATAACTGATTCGATGTTAAAATTAAGTTTTACATTCGTTTCCTTAAAATAGCAGTAAAACCAGTAGCAATTATGCATTTATAATGAATCATAAACAATTTCCTTTGAATTGCAATTTCTATTTGAGACATTTCTACCAGTACTATTTAGCCCATGGATATTTAATTAAAATTTTGTTTATTTATAACTAATCACCTTTGGCGTCAAATTGCTTCGCCAATTAGATTAGTTATATTCCATTTCAGTTAAATGGTTTTCGAAAAATATCATGTCAATGATTCAGATATTAAAGACATGTTGTTTTAATTATTTATATGTGTACTGTTATACATATGTCAGTTTTGTTTCTAAATTTTTTTAAGGAGATCAGTTCCAAACATTATAGCACTATTGTGTCCAATCATCTGTCCTATATATAAAGCATTATTCTAGTTTCGCGTTTTTATCCTCCCACAAATTACATAGATATTAAGCGGGAATCTTTAGATTTAAACTATAGAATAAAAGTGATGCGATCAACTTTTTGAAAATAATTTCGATCTCATTCACCAAAATGAAAGCATTTTCCGGAAATAGTTTTAAAAGTTAATTCGTTCAGATTAAAGAAACAAATAAATGATATCACTGGAAAGATACTTAACTTTAAGATACTTTTTTATAAGCCTTATAGATACTGCTCGAAAGATACTTTTTATAAGCTTTAAAACGGTGTATAAAATATTTTTGTATGAAATTATTTTCAAAATTTATCACAATAAAATGAAAAAATTCATCGTGCTCCAATATGAAGCTGCTGCACATTTTCAACTCCGATCTATATATATGCCAAAGTTGGTAACACAGGTTTAACGGCCTTGTCTGTAGAGCATCATCACATTAGATATATGCACATATATTTTTATTAACAGTAGAGATATTGATTTATTCAAGAATATGTTTTTATAATTATTTTATCTTTTCCTCGTAAATTTCAGTATAGTTAAAATTCATTTGCACGATTTTACTTTATACCAAAATATGATGTCAATCTTTAAAAATGGGAGTAATAAATGCATATAAGTAACTAAAATACATTAGCTGTTTAATCAAAAAAATCTCTCGTTCTTCAAATAAAAAGGCAACATGCAAGCAATTTATTTCATCATTCAGTTATTCAAAATAGACTCAAAAAAGAATTGTAAAATAAATTGGAATCACTATATAGTATAGGTTAAAATACTGAATAACAAGTTTTCATATATATTATTATTTCATATGGCATTTATCATATTCAAGCCCTCTGACGAAATCAACGATTCTTTGTCGAGAGAGCGTCTCTTGTTTCAGCAGTGCCATCAAGGAGCAAGAGTACGTCTTAACTACTCAGACGTCATATTCGCTTGCATAACCTCTTTTTTCAGGAATGCACATTCACACACCTCACCGATAGAACACAGAAAAAGAAAAACCATGCCCGAATTGGGACTCGAACCTAGGAAGACGGGCTAGAAGATAATATAATAGACGAAAAATACCCCAAAATGCTTAATAATTCCATATTTTCAGCCATAATGTACGTAATCAATGATGACTCATATTCAGCAATGTATTGATGCTGCACGCCGCCATTATGAACCCTAATCACATTTGCATCAAAAAGGGCATTTATGTTTTAAATTTGACTTTGAACAACCATGCCTGAATCAGGACTCGTACCCGGGATGCCCAAAACACGAGGATTGGCTGGTTGCTGGGTGCTTTGGCACAAGAGCCATTGTTGGCAATACTGCATCAAGCATATGGTTTTACATCTGGCAAGATTAAAAGGAATCAACAATAAAAGGTTAAAAAAAAGTGGAATTAATTAAACACCTAGTACATCTATGAAGTAAGAAGGATAAAAAATTTTGAAAAGTAGGATATGGACAATGACTCATACAAAACTGAGATGATGCTATTTAAAAAAATAGACCATGAACAATTAAAAAATATTAAATGTGTGTATAGAAACCAATTGCCCTTAAAAAGTTAAAGATATTTGGGTGGCATTTCTCACTCACTAAGTCCTACAAGCTTAGAGAAGGTGAATTAAAAAATACTGACGTTGTGAATTAAAAGTTCATTAACACGGACATTCAATCAACACGAGGAAGACGGGCTAGCCCTAAACCTAGACGCTGACAGTTTCCATATATACAAAAGAAATTAAAAGTTTATTTGTTATGGTGCAATTTTGGAAACGGTATTTCAGATATATAAATGAGAAAAGATTTCAAACAGTACCAGATTCATCAAAAACCATTATTTCAGATTCCAACATGGTCTTTAGAATAGCATCCAATAATGAACGTAAAAAATCATAGCAGATTTCAAAACCTAAAAACTACCATGTATATACCTTATAATATTGAGCATTAAAATGTCGAATTAAATTATTCAAAGTCGTAGATATTGAAAGCAAGATTTAAAAAGAAAAGACTAAGACATCATTTAAGAACCATTCCTATACTTTCCGTTAAATCTATAAAATTCTTGCAATGGCTTCAATTCGAAAGAATTGGCGAAATATATCACTTTAAATGTTTAATATGCTATTCATGTAAATTATATATTACACTAAAGTAACTAATTAAATTCATTTAAAATTTTATAGAAATATTTTTTTCTAAAAATTCAGTATCGTGCCTCTACACAATATGATGTTTAAAATGTCATTTAAGATAAAGCCACAATTCATTCATTACAGGAAGAAAAAATTAGCACGCATGTATTTCAGTTGTTCTTTCCACTCTCATATGAACGGAATTAGCAATAAATATCCAAAACAAAACACGCCATTTAATTAGAGGTTTAAACAAATCCGCAGTTTATGAGATTCGTAAAGATAGTTCATGTTAATGACATTGCGAATGCTTATTATTTACTCAACTTACTAAAGATCTCATCATTTGTTTAATACAGCAAATTCACTTCCATTTTTAATACGAATAAATTTAATAAACATGACAATGCTAATTATGTATGATCACAACTCTTTTTTTTTAAATGAAAGGGTATTCATAATCTGCCTTACCAAAAATTTTTGCTTGAAAGTTATATCAATAGATCATTTTCTTTTAAAGCATATAATAATACATCTTTTAAAAACAAAAACTCATGTTATAAACAGTTAGCACTTGATTAGAGCCTATCATTCATCATTGAAGAACGGTGTATCATTTTGATATTTTATTTATTTAATTTTGAGTTTTTAAAAATACCTCAAGAATTGTAAGATGATGCAGATTAATTTTTCTGCAAAATTCAACATAAAATTATTATAAATATCTTTTTTATAGAAATAAGTAAGTCCTTGTATTAGCTAAATAATTTTGCATTGAAATACTTTTCCGAGCTCAAAGGATTAAATATATATTTTGGCTTCAGAAATCAAACAAGCTCTAAATTGCTCCTAAAGATGCTGAAATTTATACGCAAAGAAAAAAGTCAAATAACTTGTATAAATTATAACTATTAAATTTTTGTAACTTTATCCACAAAATTTTATTTTTATAACGATTAAATTTCTTCAATACAGTGACAAGTAAGTAGAATTATTTACTTTTTTACCCCTAGCACGTTTTTTAAAAATATATATAAAAAGTTTCATTTGACAGCTATCTGGTTTAGATAAACTACTCAGTATAATTAGTATAATTTTGTAAATATTATATATATATATATACATATATATATATATGATAAATCGTAAATAATGACAAAAAAGGGCTTTAAAATTCATCACAAAGTCTTATCATCACATCATGCTTTAAGAGACATAAAAATTATAACAACACAATATTGGTGACAACTGATCAGAGTTTTTTGTATTATTTTTAACTAACCGCCTATGGCGACCAGCTGCTTCGCCATGAGTAATGCGTTCTAAAATTTCCAATTAAATCATATATATGTTTAGCCAAAATTTAAGAAATAGTTTAAGTTAAAAGATTCAGTTATTAGTAGTTAAAGAGCCGGTAACTTTATTCGGAAAAACTTTTTGAGTTTAATGCTCTAATAATTTATCAATTATGCTTCCAAAATATTAAAAATGTTTTTTCGGTGAAATTGCCAAAATGTTAAATATGTTTTTTAAAGAAAGCGAAAAAGGGAAAAAATTATTGAATTAATGATACAGATATTGCAAACGATTACAGATAAATGCCATTCAGTCGGGATTTCAATGCATATCCTGTCTAAACTCAATCAGGTTTACTGTAAATAAAGATAATTTATGGAATTAATGATATAAATATTGCAAACGATTTCTTAGAATCCTTTGCCTTGCATTTATTTTTATAGAAGATATCACATTTTATATTTATGTTATTTTAACCAGTCACGTGCTGAAAGCTGCATTTCTGTAGATTTGATTTACGATGATAGTTGTTGTTTTTTTCTTTGAACTTCCGGCATTGTTTTATTTTATTTTATCCAGTCACGTGCTAAAAAAAAACATGGTTAAAATATTTCTTTAAAAATTCGTTAAAAATAGAAGCTTGAGTTGTACGTTAAAACACTGATACCATTAGAAAGCTAATTTTTTTATCTCAAATTGATGTTAAAATCATGTTTATCCAATAATAATTTCCGGAAATTATAGCGATTAAAACGTTGAAATTTCGCTTAAATTTTAATTAATTCAAATTCTAATTAAAATTTCAAAAAAAAGGGGCTCCGAGGTGCACATTCCCGACCTCCAAGGTATACATATACCAAATTTGGTAGCTGTAGGTCCAACGGTCTGGCCTGTAGAGCGCCAACACACACATACACGCACACACACACACACACATTGAGCTTTATTATAAGTATAGATAATGAGCTGTTTAAAAGGTAAAGGAAGAAAGACGGTTTAATTATAATCTGCCTTTTACAAATAAATCTGAGCACATTTTGAAACAATCTTAACAACTGTGAAAAAATATTTTTCAGTTCTATATTTTGCACCATGTACAAAGTTAAATGTTTATTTGCTTTACTTGTTTAAACAGCAGCGTGGAGAACAAAGAAATAGAAACTCAGATAACTTGTTTTCAATTGCTGTACTATTTTCTAGTTTAATATGTATTTATATTATGATATTGAAAAAAAAAATAAACACTTCTATTTGGCTTGTTTTGTAATGAAAATTAACTTAACAAAACTGGTGAAAAATTTTAGAATGGCTATTTTCATTATTATTGATACTACATATTTATAAATGCACCAAAATCCAACTATATATTAAAAAAATTTAATTAAAAAAATCATTTAGGTACTTTTGTATAATTGCAACAAAATATGATTCAATATCTGTGAAGATTTTTATTTATTAGTCATCAATATTGTTAATTTATATCATAAAGAAGCACTGTTTATTCAACAAGTACCAATCAAAAATATATGACTGTACATGAATACTGGTGAAAGCAGAATTCATACCAAAGCCTTAACACAAAACATCATGATCAAAAACCATCATTGGGAAAAACAAACAAGAATGACATTCCACTGAACCTTTATAACTGTTTAACCGCTGGCGTAATGGGGCGCTAACGACAACCATATGCGCGACTATCACGTGCCAGACGGTTGGGGGGAAAAAAAGAGGAAAACTCACCTGTCTGTCCTTTTCCCAAAGTCTTCTCGATCCGGTAGGGCCCCACATATTGATAATGGTGGCCCTCTCCACCCCCAGTGGGCCCTTCCCGCTGTGACGTCATGACCTGGGGGCCCCTGGTCGTTACTTTTTGTCCGCTAAGCCCTCTCACTCATACACATGTGGTGCCCTTTGATGTTAATCCAGGGCGGCACCGAGCGGCCATGCTGGTGGCGGCTATAGGGAAACTGATCAATAGATAGCGGGGCGCAAGCACACACGCAGAGATGGCGAAGGCAAAGAACGGTTCTCGGCCACTCGCGAAACGATTCTGAGGGTTGCCGAATGGTTGGCTACGGGACTTGGCGACGGAAGAGGCAGGAGACCGCCAAGTGAAAACGGTTCGTGCGGATTAAGAGAGGGAAGGAAAAGAGGCGATGATGCAAATTTCTCTATATAAAAGTGGATGAGGATGGATTGCTTTCATTATTTAAACACTAGCCGCCTTTGGCGACCAGCTGGCTCGCCATGAGTAATGCGTTCTAAAATTTCCAATTAAATCCCATATTCATTAGCCAAAATTTAAGAAATAGTTAAAGTTAAAAGATTCAGTTATTAGTAGTTAAAGAGTCGGTAACTTTATTCGGAAAAACTTTTTGAGTTTAATGCTCTAATAATTTATCAATTATGCTTCCAAAATATTAAAAATGTTTTTTTCGGTGATACTGCCAAAATGTTAAAATGTTTTTTAAAGAAAGCGAAAAAGGTAAAAAATTATTGAATTAATGATACAGATAATGCAAACGATTATAGAAATATGCCATTCAGTCGGGATTTCAATGCATATCCTGTCTAAATTCAATCAGGTTTACTGTAAATAAAGATAATTTATGGAATTAATGATATAAATATTGCAAACGATTTCTTAGAATCCTTTGCCTTGCATTTATTATTTTAGAAGATATCACATTTTATATTTGTTATTTTATCCAGTCACGTGCTGAAAGTTGCATTTCTTTAGATTTGATTTGCGATGATAGTTGTTGCTTTTTAATTTGAACTTCCGGCATTCTTTTATTTTATTAAGTCACGTGATAAAAACATAGTTAAAATATTTCTTTGAAAATTCGTTAAAAATAGAAGCTTGCATTATAAATTTACAAAACTGATACCGTTAGAAAGCTAATTTTTTAATCTTTAAATTGATATAAAAATCATGTTTGTGCAATAATATTTTCGGAAGTTATAGCGGAAAAACTTCGAAATTTTGATTAAATTTTAATTAATTCAAATTCTAATTAAAAATTCAAAAAAAGGGCTCCGAGGTGCACATTCCCAACCTCCAAGGTATACATGTACCAAATTTGGTAGCTGTAGGTTGAACGGTCTGGCCTGTAGAGCGCCAACACACACACACACACACATTGAGCTTTATTATAAGTATAGATTAAGAATCAGATGAGCGCGGATTTTGCTTTACTTTAACAGAAAAATTATGGCTGACTAAAATTTATTATTCTCGGAATTCTTACAAATTGTCTTAAATAATTTAAGTCATTAACTAGTTGAAACCGATTTGAAGCAATCACGAGACTATCTGATTACGCATATTTCGATACTCAAAAAAACGCTGGATTTCTTTTCCCCATCTCAAAAATCAGCCGAGCTACAAAACTTTGTTTGCCAGCTAGAAAAATTGAATGTTTAAAAAAATTATCATCATATATAATACTAGACGCCTTTGGCGACCAGCTGGTTCGCTAAGAGTAATGGGGTATAAAATTTTCAATTAAATACTTATGTGCTTTGCTCTCTTTATAATTTCTCTGCCAGATAAACTTAAACTTCGAAAGTCACGTAACACTGATTTATTAAATTAATGATATAGATGTTGCAAACGATCATAGAAGCCTTTGTCTTGTATTTCTTTTTTAGAAAACATAACATTTAATATTTATTTAATTTCATCCAATCACGTGGTGAATGTTACATTTTTTTTCGATTAAATTTGCAGTCATAATTAATTTATTTTTTAATTTGAACTTCTGTCAGTATGATTTCAACAGAGCTAATAAAAGCTATTTTTTCTCTTTGCTAGTTCATTATTTATTTTAGAAAATGTCACATATTATATTTATATTATTTTATCCAGTCACGTGCTAAAAGTTGCATTTCTTTAGATTTAATTTGTAATGATAGTTGTTCTTTTTTAGTTTGAACTTCCATCAATAGGATGGCAACACGCTGATAAAACCTAATTTTTCCCCCTTGACGTGCTCGTGCAGATTAAATTTTGTTGTTTTGTCCGAAATATATTGTTGTAAAACATGGTTAAAATATTTCTTTAAAAATTCGTTAAAAATAGAAGCTTAAGTTATATATTAAAACACTGATACCATTAGAAAGCTAATTTTTTAATCTTTAAATTGATGTAAAAATCATGTTTGTGCGATAATATTTTCGGAAGTTATAGCGAAAAAACGTCGAAATTTCTCTTAAATTTTAATTAATTCAAATTCTAATTAAAAATTCGAAAAAAGGGCTCCGAGGTGCACATTTCCGATCTCCAAGGTATACATGTACCAAATTTGGTAGCTGTAGGTCCAACGGTCTGGTCTGTAGAGCGCCAACACACACACACACACACACACATTGAGCTTTATTATAAGTATAGATTATATAGGGATAGAGACTATAGAGAAGTCAAACGATTGTTTCAAACCGGTTTAAAGTGGTTAAGGATTTAAATTAATCAAGATAAATAATAATAATGTTGTCACATGATAACTAAAAATTTGTGATAGTAGATTTCAATTTTTATAAATTAATTTTCCTTTGAATCAGAAATTTAATATGCCACTAAATACATTGAATATTTTAAATATGGCGTATCTTATTATTAAACTTGTTTCCTAAATCATCCGAACATAATGCGTTTGAAAAAAATTACCAAAACAATTACGTTTATTTGTTTTTGTTCTGCAGAAAATCAATTTTATGAAAAATGTGCTTTTGATTTTTATTTAGTTTAAATTCAAAAAATATCTATTCTAATCGCAGCTCATTTCATTGCATCTCGGAAGCTTTTTAAACTATTAGAAAAAAATATGACCCACTGATTTTGAAAATCAATTTGAAACCAACGGCAGTGGTCCCCCTCAAAACTCTTTCGCATGCTTTCTAATGAAAGTTTATGCAAGAAAACGCTTTGCATAGTATAATAGTTATAAAAGTTAAAAGCTACGAAGTATAAACTTTTAAGGTGAATTTAACTATTCTGTTGAATTTCTCGTGTCATTCTTGGCGAGTTAATTGGCGAGTCATCCTTGGTATACGCTAAAGGTGGGTTCACACGAGGCTAACTATTGCACTCAATAAAAGATCACGCCAACTTCCGGAAAATCCTGTGACCACAGTGGAACAATGGCAGATGTTTGTCCCGTCGGGACAACCATTGGCCACTGTCAAAACGACAGTGTCCCTGTATTGTTATCGCATTTGAGACAACTTACGACATTGTCTCAACTACAAAGACAATACAGGGACAATAGAGAGGCAACGATTGCGCGCAATAGTTAACCTCGTGTGAACCCATCTTAATAATATCGAAACATCGAATTTGTGTTTTAAGCAAATTTTTCTAAACGAATTGAAACAAAAATTTTACAAAAAAAAAAAACAACAATTAAAAAAAAAAAAAAAAAAAAAAACCTGCGCTTGTAATCAAAAACTCCCTTACCAAATTTGATATATTTGTTATTACGCTTTTGAGTTATCGCATTTACATGTTTCTAAAAGTCCAGAAAAACAGACAGTTATCCCTGTAGCTAGAATTTGCTCAAATTTTGACCGATATTTACATTGTTAAATCTGTGTATCAAATTTATATTCGGAAACCTGGACAGATGCCGGCCTTTTGAATATAAAATTTAATACACAGACTTGATGCACAGTTTGACTTCCTTAAAACATATTTCACTCAATTTTTTTTTATAAGTTTGCAGATTTGATATAAACTTATTGATGTCAAATTTCAACCTTTTAATTCAAAGCGTGTTTGAGTTCGATAGAAGCAAACAAGCGAACATTTTTCAGAAATGTGTTTTTCGAGCATTGGTAGCTTTAAGGTATCGGACTACGTTAAAAACACTGATTATCGACCACATTGGCGATTTTTTTTTATTCTTATTATTTCTTGTAGTTCAGACTTTCCTCTGTACTAAACAGTTTACCTTTTCTAGGAAAAGGTAGGCCTAAAATACCATCCAGGCTCACATATTTTTCCCCCCCAACTAAAATTTGCCTTCAGTTTTCTCAAAACTTAAATTTTCATAAAAATTCTCCACCGTTAACATGATATCCCCAAAACTAATAGAGGTATTTACATAAAAATTTCAGCGTGTGTTTTAAATAATATCGGCAATGAAATAACCAAAAGTTTTATGGTTGGTGAAATACTTTTTCATTTACAAATGTTTTTAGCAAAATTAAGTTGTAAATTTAAGGAAGAAATGCATGTATACTTATATTTTTACCCATAACTTCTGTGCATCTCAAGATGTTTCTCAGATTTTGGTTCATTTCCTTCATCATTATATTCTATAACTTGTATGCAAAGAAAAATAGGATTTCTGCATCACAATTTTGTGTAGAATGTTAACCGCTTTGATTAAATTTCATTAAACTGTACTGCAAATTTTCCCATTTCTCAAAATATATTATATTTTCAAATAATCGTTTTTGTATTTACAGTGTTTATTATTGACAATACATCTAAAAACCATAAATAATTTCTAAAAATTCAAATTTTTCGAAATGTTTTCTTTGAACGTAGTCGGATAGCTTAAAAGGTGAGGATTCTTGAAAACCTCGAAGTCGAATTTCTTAACAATTATAAAACTTTTTCTACTCTTCGTGTATGAGAAAGTAGAAATGCTGGAAATCAGTGCTTTGGTGAAGGTAAAGAAGAACGTATATTGAAATATTAGATTTTTGTGCATACTTATGAGCAAAGAATTGCATACGAGATTTTATAATGCATGTTATATGTTGTCTTAATAACTACAGGTGTTTAGACTTTTGAATTCGATCGCTTTCCTTCTCTCCATACGGAACGTGAAGTGTATTAATGTTTATTTATCTTAAATGAAATACTATTGAAGGCATATTTTGAATCATATGAAACAAAAATGGGTGTAATTAGGACTGTGGTTCCGCTTATTGTATTAAATACAGGGTGATCAGCGAATAAGCCCTGATTTCAAAATTAAATATCTCTACAGAAAAGATCGATAGAATTATGCGGTAAACTGTACGTTTATTGGCAAAACTGTAAAAATAGTGTACAAAAGTTAAAAAATTTAATTACGAAAATTGTTAACAGATGGCGCTCTGCGCTAAAACCTCTTTTTCTGAAAGGAGTCTTTAAAAAAACAATAAAGTGGTGCAGTCTTTGCAATCAAAATACCTTTTTTTTTTTTCAAAATGTTCATCGTTCAATACAATGAGGTGGCGTAATCGAATAATGAAATTTGACATCACGTCTTGCAATGTCTCAATGGAAATGGAATCACATGCAACACCAATCAACGATTCAAGCTCATCTAGAGTGATGGGGTTGTTTCTATAGACAGTGTCTTTCATTGCTTCCCACAGAAAGAAGTCACAAGGAGTCAGATCGGGAGTCATTTTCCATTTTTGACGTCACACTGAAAGCGTCTATGGGCATTGTGATTAGAGAGCCATCTGTTAACGATTTTCGTAACTAAAGTTTCTAAACTTTTGTGCAACATTTTTAGAGTTTTGCTTATAAAAGTACAGTTTTCCGCATGATTCTATCGATATATGTTGTAGAGATATTTAATTTTGAAATCAGGGCTTATCCACTGATCACCCTGTATATAGATTCTCTTTATTAAAGCATTGTGCGCCAGGCTGTTAAAATGCAAAAACATTTTATGTTGTTATTGTTGTTGTTACTTATAGCACTTTACAAATCCGTTGACAAACTCTGCGCTATTTAAGGTATCCGATTACGTTCGAAGGATAATTTTTTTTAAATTGGAGTTTTTAAAAACTATTTAAACTTATTGCTTTTAGATGTATTGTCAATTTTAGTATAAAATATTGCAAATACAACACTATTATCTAAAAATATAATTTATTTTGGGAAACAGAAAAATTTATGGTAAATTTTAATGAAATTTAACCAAAAACTGTTAACATTCTACACAAAATTGTAATGCAGAAATCCTATTTTTCTTTGTACACGAGTTATAGAATATAATCATGATTGAAATGATCAAAACTCTAAGAAAAAGTTTGAGATGCAAAGAAATTATGGGTAAAAATATATGTATATGTAAATTTTTTTTCCATATATACACAACTTAATTTTTCTAAAAACACTTATAAAAAAAAGTATTTCACCAACAATAAAACTTGTGGTTCCTTTCGTTCCCCATATTATTTAAAACAAAAGCTGAAATTTTCACGTAAATATTTCTATTAGTTTTTGAGATATCATGTTAATGGTGGAGAATTTTTATGAATATTAAAGTTTTGAAAAAAAATTGAAATTAAGGACAAATTTTTGCTGAAAAATATGTGACCCTGGATGATAGGTTAAGACTTCCTTTTCCTAAAAAAGATAAACTATTTTGGAAAGAGGAAAGTCTGATCTAAAAGAAATAACAATTTTTAAAAAATTGTTAATGTGGTCGATAACCAGTGTTTTTACTTCGGATACCTTAAATAGAGCGGGCAGTAGCTTCTGGCCCCTGAGCACCCAAAGACAGAAGTCTGACTTCTACCTCAAGTGAAGATGAAACACACATTCACTTGAAAAAACCCTTTTTACATGGAGGATTTTTCACAAACCTCACGGATCGAACACAGAGTAGAGAACAACCATGCCCAAACCGGGAATCGAACTCGAAATACCCAGATCTCGGGAAAAACGCTCTAAACCTAGGTCAGATCGCTGGCACATTCTGTTTTTAAGTTACAAATTTCATTGGTCTCAACTGGCATTCATGATAAAAAGATCTTACGATAATAGTTATGAATTCGGCAAGTAATCATTTTTCCAGATATTGGTTCATTGAATAGTTCGATGAAAAATTTAAATAATATGATTGTCGTAGAGAATCACATGGAGACTCATTTAAATCTCTCGAAATTTTTGACGATTGTAATACTTTTTCTGTACAATGCAATGATGCTAAATAAGCAATGCAATGACACTAAATAGGCAATGCATCATTCTTATCATTGAATAATTACTTAGGATGCTAAAACTGCTTTTTTAGTAACATTTTAAATACTTAAAGGCAACTTCAGTTCAAAATAGTAAGTTACCATAAACTCTTTCATTAAAACAACATGGTGATTAATATTTCTTTAAATGCACATTTATTCCACAATGTTACATTTTATATACACAAATGCTAAATGACATTAAAATGCAAACTTTCTAATGCATTATTTCTTCATAATTATAACTGCTGTTGGCATTGTGCCATTGTCTATATAAAAAAACTGGAAATAATTTTTGGGGGGCTTAACAGTTACTTCTTCATAGAATATTTCGTTAATTATTGTAGAATATTGCTTGGGTAAAATTTCATTTGTAGAAGTCTTTATACGAAATCAACCAAATGCATAGTTATAAACTTGTTGATTTTTTCATGACTGATATTCTGTTAAAATGTAAGCCAACTTATGATGAAATGGGATTTTAAATTCAAGGTATAGTTTTAAATCAGTTAAACAGATTTGTTCATATGTAGTTTTAACGTTCCATTATTTATTATCTAAACTCAAATGAAAAAAAAGAAATAAAATTCCATCTGAAATGCAGAGAATTTGAATAATTTGAACTTTTTTATTGTTATTTTTCTCCACTACTTTGAAGTCTTAAAAAAAATTAAAATATTGTTTCGGATATGAATTCAATTTTGTCTACTCAAAATTAAAATAAAAAATTATATATATTTTTTTATTTTTGATTTTTTTTAGATAAATAAACGCATGTCTTGCATGATCATTGAAAATGTATTATTTACACTTTATATACTTTATTTGAAAATTTATCTTATAAATAGAGCAATGAATATTTCTTGTGTTTCTCAAAATCTTTTGAAAGTGTTAGTTGAAAAATATATTGTTTATTATAGTTGTTATTATAAGGATATTTCGGATATGTCAGAGCATTTAAAATCTTTATATTTTTCATTTCGTTGAGTTATGTATTTATTCCCAACTATTATCGTTATTTTTTAATTTCTAATTTTTAAATTTTTTTAATTATTTAATCTTATACTAATTTTTATCTTTTTGTAAGAAAATTAGAAAGAGCCTCGTAATGGCCATAAAGATATCATCTCAAGATTTGTGAGAATGCGGAAGTTTCATGTTTTAATTTTTAAGTCTTGATAACGGTTTGCCCTCGTGGTAGACGACGTGTAAGTGAATGCGATAACATTAAAACACAAGAAGTTTCTTAGAAAATTCAATTTAATAATTAAAATCTAATACTATAATACGAGGAATGATTGCCAAGTCGAAAATCGCCCCAGAATTAATAAACTCCGGTAAACTTGGGGGTCTGGGGTTTTTGGCCACGAGGAATCGATTGGCGCCGGTTTTGAAGCGCTACGGTCGAGCAGCTCGGAGTTACAGATAGGATATTTTCAAACTTTATTAGTTCGCCATAATGGCTACTTAAATTTTCAAGCGGTAACGTGCTGCCATCTATAGCCAATAGGGCGAAAAATAAAGTTTTATTTTTATGCTGTTATAGGTTTATAATATGTTTCTTATGTATGTATATATGTTTGGTTTTTCTAAATAAATTTGTCAAAAATATTGAA
>JAPMOQ010040473.1:1195502-1215015 GCA_026543055.1 Argiope trifasciata
AAGTAAAATTATTGCCATCTCCAAAAAATCGAATTAAAAGTTCCGATATATATATATAACATAAATGGCATTGCTCTTATTACTATTTCATTCTGAATTTTTTTTACAGTGGCGTTCAATTGGGAATTTCACTTCGCTAATTAACAGAGTTGTAAAGTGTTATTAGATATGTTCTTGATAAGGAGCATTCTATTACCAGAAAATTCATTCGTTTAGTGAAAATAAATTATGAAAGGAATCAAGAATTTGTTAACAAACAAGGTTTAATCAGACTTAAAAACTCGGCCGAAGCGTTGCTAGTTGGATAATCGTTATACAAACCTATAGAAATCGATATAAATATTTTTCAAAACAATTACTTTATTGTTATCAAATATATATTAATTATGACTCACGATAGTAATTTTTAATGACATAGATTCAACTTCTGTACAACCCTTTACAGATATTTTTTATGAGATTAAGTAGGATGCACAGTCTTTTTACAATGTTTACAGATTTTTAGTTACCATTTTATTTTTGGTCAGTTACCATCTTTGTTTTACCAATTTTCAAAAAATGTATTTCGTAATAATTATTTATCTGCTTAAAAAATTAATAATCTGGGAGAAAAGATGGTCGCCAAAGGCGACTCCTTTATGATAATGAATCAAAAAGATCTGACTAAAAAAATTGATTACCATTAACGTAAAAAAATGATTTTTAATAGACGAATAAGTTATATTTTTAAAAGCTTGCTATGTAGTATTTATGCACATTACAGCCTTTTAACAATTGTATTGATTTATGATGTAGGACTTTCATTGAATTTTTGTTGACTATAATCATTTCTGTTTGTTTTCTGTTAAGTGAATCAAAACTGCACAATAATGTGTTATAAATAAACAAATTTTTTTGCATTGATTTCTCCCTCTGAGAAGCCATTCACTTTCTTGCCAAAATTAACATTCTCCGTACGCATAAGCAAACTCAGTTTCTGTACTCTTGTAAGATTTCCTCCTTTTAAAATAACTTTTCCTCTAGCCTAATATCATTGTAAGATAACTCGTTTCACAGAAACTGTCACTTTCGTTTATTTCACTGACGCCAAAATAGAAGCAAAACTCGCCAAGACAGTTTCCCAGGCAACACTCAAGCATTTGCAGACGACAGGCAGTCTACTGCTCGTTGTATCGCAGCGACATCAGTGGGGAAATCGTTGTTTGTCATTTGATGATGGGCAAATGCGCTTTTGCCGTTTCTGAGCGCCCGTTTTCCGCCAAGATAACGTTGTTAGGAGAAAAATGTCGAAAAAGTACGACATTGGTTTTTATGGAAAAGATTTATGAATGACAGTGAAAGTATTTGTAAAGCTTTAACATTAGATTAAGTATTTCTTCCCTGTCGTTTCTCTTCATAGCTTTTGTTTGAAAAACTAGACGATTTCAAGAAGTAACAATTTTATTTCTGATATTTTGACTATTATGAAGGAGATTTGGATTAGCATTTTTTTTTCAGCAATCGGACAGAGGAATAGTATAGTATAGTATTCGATTTATGCGAGAAATAAGATGATTGGAACATACAAAAATATCGAGGTTGAGTATATTCACAAATAAAATAAATCAGTAGAAATAGTCTCCAGAAAACTCTCTTGAATTTTCTTTAACCTTCCAGCGGGCTCGGACGTCATACCAACATGAAAGATCGAGCGTATTTCCCTTTTTCCGCAATCGTAAATTGGAAATTTTCAAAAGCGTAACTATTACAATTATATTGTAAATAGCTTAGAATGAATAACAACAACCATTTTAAACATTTTTTACTTAAGGTGTACGTACACACTTAAAACTTCGAAAATCGTTCAAAATACCGAATATTTTTTTTTTGTTTCAAAATGTTCTCTGATTCTTTAGCTTTCAAATGATACCAAGACGTTGTCCATATTCGGAATATTTCCCGAGTTATAAGGATTTTTCTTGAGATACTCTCACTAAAAACTCTAGTTTAGATTTTTTATAACTCATTTTCTGAAGAATATTTTCCCACTATGTTGCTTAATTCAAACAATGATAACTCAACAAGAAATTAACCAATACAATTATTTATGAATCAAAACAATCTATATGAAACAGTGAAGGGGATGAACCTCAATCAAAGCTGTAATTAAAAAATAAAATTTTTATAGCTAATTAAATATCAAAATTACTGAAAAAATCTCAATTTTTCTATTCATCGTTGATGAAAAAATTGTTTAAAAAACTATGCATTTTTATAACTTGATTGAGGCTCATCCCATGAAGACTAATACTAAGCATAATTTGCAACTAGAATTGTAACTCTGTACAAATTAGAATTTAAGATATCACGTTTCAAAAAATATGCTCATTAGCTCATTAAATATTAATTCATTAATTAATAACTAGAGCAATATGATTTTTTTCCACTGAAATGAGTTTAAACATATATTAATGACCTACAGTGAAAAAATTGTCTTTTTATAGTTAAAATTTAAAAAAAATCTTCAAGTGTATACGTACACCTTAAAAATAAACAGAAACAATATAAACATAGATTGCAATAACAATATAAAATGAGCGCAGGTTAACTTAATTGATTTTAAATATATATAAATGAAGTTGTCGATATTTTGACAGAACAATTTGCATATAAAATATAGAAGTGCACAAATACAGAATTTATGTATAAAAAAGGAAAAAGTAATTGAAAGTAAGGTATGAAAAGGAAGAAAATAGTTTCATTGTTATTTAATTGCAGCGTTGCAATTTGAGCAAATGTGTTTAGTGAACTCCAAACATATAAATTTCTGGCAAATCTCACAACCGAACCTCGTGATTCTAGTCCGCTTTTCTTTTTGGCAAGGTTTTTTTTCTCTGACATCGCATCTTCCACTTCTTCAATACCTAGTTCAGCTTTTCTCTATAGCACCTTTAATTTTAGTTCATTTTGTAGAGATGTGGGTCCTATTTTTTCAACATTTTTCTTCGTAAGTGCATTTGCAAGCTGTCGCCAGTCTAAAACAATACGGATTTATTTGTAAAATCATACAAAATCAAATATGACAAAAACTTACATGAATGGTCGCGCATATCTCTAAAATACAAACATCTGATCAGCAGACACCTATTAACGCCACAAACTTATGACGACAACTGAAAGTAGGTCAAAGGGATGGGGACAAATAGCCAAAGACAGACGTTCCCAGTGCCACCAGATTTGAAAGTATAAAACGAAATTCATCTCTAGTGTATCTCTCACGTACGCCCGCCCGCTGGAAAGTCAATAAAGGTGTTATTCTCTACTCTCTGCAAAAAATTGTGGTCTTTGTGTAAAGTGCGATCTATGACATAGTTTCTGACAATTAATCTTTGGCTTACGGATAATATTCGAAAATCAAATTTGTTATACGTGTTTTCTCAACAAATTGAAAAATTATATAAATTTGACAGAGAATCATACTTGTTGAAATTCACAAGAAAGTATACCAACTTTGATATATTTGAACTATTGCGTTTTGTGTGATCAAGTTTTCAAGCTTCTAAACGTACAGACCAATAAACGTTCAACTACTTTTTGGATTTGGCTCAATATTTAATAAGTGTCTATTCTACAAATGTTAAATCAGTGCAGCCATTTTTATTCTTATACGGTATTGGGTTTTTGTTGTTGTTTGTTTATTTGGTTTGTCCTTATAATGTGAGTTTATATTTGAGCATCTGGGCAGACTTTTCTGAACAGATTTGTTCAGAATTTAATAGAAACCTTTAAATTTGGTTTAAAGACCATACACTAACTTTCATCCATCAAACTCAAAGCGTTTTTTAGTTATCTTTGTCACAGAAACGAAAAGGTTCCAAAAGTGTGTGTTTTTAACTCTGGGATATCGAAAACTAGGAGATTCGTCAAAATCTGGATTTCGAATTTTTCGACAAAGATAGTGGTGGGTCTAATGCCACTTGGTCATACCAAGCTCGAATGAGTGGAGCTCTTTCGTATTAAGGCAGAAGTGGGCGCCTTTCGTTGTTAACGAGCACTGTTAATGTGAAAGTATGACTGCTCGAACACACACGACAGGACTCTTTTAAGGGAATGGCCGAACTCATTCACACATCTGAAAGTAGAATTTAGATCCAAATCACAGACCGACTCATCCCTGATTAAGTACCCCAGTTGTATCATTTGTTATGGGAACTTGGAGGACTTCGCAGTCACGACCTATTTAACGTGTCCCAACTGCCATTAGCCAACACGGCGGGCTTTGGCCGAGACGAGGACAGAAAGCGCGACATTTCGGTTAGGAAACAGACGCTTTTACCAACCAGGCTACAGCGGCCTCATATAATAATTGTTCTATTTCTATAATTCGTATACGAAAAAGTAAAAAGAAATTAAATTATGTATAAAGAGTAATTACATGTGTGCATGTGTAATAAAATTACACAGAAAGTATATAAAATGTATGCATTGTATTTCACTAGTGAAAAATAATTTTCTTCGTTTGAGATAAGACGTAACTAATCACTTACCTCCCTCCCTCTTACCTCTCCCATGTATTGTTTCTTCATCCAAAATCAATTCGAAAATTCGCATAACTACACTTCGAACTATCTAAGTTCTGTAATATTTCGATACAAATCTTTGATCATTATGGTTTCGACTGGTTTCTTTTTTGAAATGAATGTTTTGCTTTGAAAGATTTTTTTTACTCTCTGCATCTTAGGATGTTTTAAAGATTATCTCATTTTGACCGCAAAATATGAACCTGAGATTTAATTCGACTAAATTCCTTACTTGGATTTTAAAAAAATATAAATGATCAAAATTTAATTATTGTTAGATAAAAATTAAATTACTAACAATAAATTTAATAATTAATAATAAATTTAATTATTCTCAAATAATAATTGTTAATAACACATTTAGTTGTGATATTTAACTTAATTGTAATTATAAAATTTTAGGAATGAATTAATTTTTGATTATTGTCAATAATAAATTTAATTATAAGTAAATATACCACTGAATTGTCAGACAAACTGCAATATTTTTGAAAAATCTTTTTAACACTAATCATACCAACACTTATTAGATACCTAGTTTACCATAGCGGGTCAAATGACCCGAAATTTACGTTTCCTACTTTTATGTATGAAATATGGATGTTGGAAAGGAAATAAAAATATAATGATAATAAAATATGTATATAATTATATGAAATAGTATTTTTACAATTTCTATTTCAAACACAAAAAATAAGAGTTGTTCTTATACATCACATTTTTTACACATAAGTGTTTCCGTCGCACATTTCCCGCAAACAAATTTTTTACAATTGGAGCAAATTTTATTAGTTTTATTCTCTTTGCAGTATCCTATTTGACACCTCTTACGTTTATTAGAATCTGTAACAGGGTTAGGCAACGATCGTTTAGTATTTGCTTTTTCTTTTGGTTTTTCACGGGCAACTCGAAAATCGTCGGCAAGTTCTACTGCTAGCTTGAGTAAAAAGTCTTGTCTCGAGATATTATCTCCTGTTGTTTGCTTGTATAAAATCCAGGCATTTATACCAGCTAAATCAAGGATATTGAAAAAAACTTGGAGTGGCCATCTGCAAGACTTAGACTTTGTAGTAAATTTCCTCGCCATTTGATCGATCATGTTTAAAATTTTTATATTTTCTTGAATTATTCTCAGCTATTTTGATTGAACTACTTTACGTAACAGTCTTTGCATACATTTGCAGTTTACTGAATATAATAAGATAAGCAATATGTATTGATAAGCTTATAAAACAAAAAAAATGTTCTCCGGGTCAAATGACCCGATGTGGTAGAAAACAGTATACGACAGTTATTACTCAAAATAAACAAAACAAAAAATTATAAAAATAGTATAAGAACAGTAGACTTAATTAGTCAGAAAAAGTCAGTAAGTTAAATTTGGAGAAGTAATAAGATAATACGTGCATTATCAATGCAAAAGTTCAAAATGGGTCATTTGACCCGTTATGGTATAATTAGTGTTAAGAAATAAAAACAAAAACAAAAGAAAAGATTTTTCTCTAAATCGCTTTGTAACAAAAAAAGCATTCCATGTACACTATTTGGGGGGGGGTAAAAAAATTGGTGTATGGCAATAAAAAGTGGAATAATGTAATAAATATGAAGGTTATAGAATTTGTTATAGAAGTATAAATCTACAGTAATTTAAAATATGTTTTTTACTTGTTAAAATTGGTAAGTATTGTAAGTATTTGGAAAATTATAAGGCTACTACTAATGAGGTAAAAAAGCACCTTAAGGCTTCAAATCACATTTTAAATTTAGAGATATCTTTCCTGACTGATAGTTTCAAGGAAGACAATTTCGTTAAAATACACTGACCATAACCTCTTCAATCGTCAGATTTCATATTAAAGGAATTTTATCATGAAAAAAATTGAAATGTATACCAACCTGCTCTTCACTGTCGCTTTTTAGGATCACTTGCCGGTGATTTTTGAGACATATTTTTTAATTCACTTCTCAAGGGGGGAAAAAATGCATATAATACTTTTTTCAAACAGCTTTCGAGTCCATTCCTTTTCATTTTTAAATATCTTTGGAATTTTTGAGAAGTACTTTTAACAATAATTAAACTTTAGAAATTTTAGATCTCATATTGTTTCTCCTCAATAATAGTCTGTTCCTTGGAACGGAGATTCGGTCGGACGTTTGTTATTCTAATATATATTTTAAAATTGTCGTTAATTTTGCTGTCTAAAATTCTGCGCCTTGTATGGGTGGACGAATCATTTTGGTAAACACTTAACTTTATGATAAGTAGTCATTCACAAACTTTCTCTTTACGGGAGGTTTTTTTTTTTTTTTTTTTTTTGCAGAAATAATTTTTTTAAAAAGCAGAAGTAAAACCATCGGTATTGATAAATTATATAAAATTATATAATATTGATACATAAAAAAATCACACATTAAATAAATATCCATTAATAATATATAGCCAAATTTGTATTACAAAAAAAAAATCAGGCCCCAAATGACATCTGGCACCCAGGCCCCTTTGAAGAGAAATCCAGCTGTAGCCACTGTCCTGTTGGGATCACATGATATTCCTGAGTTAAGCGTGGCCTTCCACTGCATGCAATAATTGGACTCATGTGAACGCTGCTTTACGGCTCTCTGTTTTAAAAAGATTTCCTCCAGAGCGAATCTTGCAATTTTAAGTATGTCTGCATTAAGAAGTGCTTTATATAGTGCAAAATATATGCTTTGATGAAAAAAAATGACAACTTGTCTTCGGTAATATGAACAAATTCAATAAAACTTCTTGATGTCTGAATCGGAATGCATATTCAATATTTCTTTAACTTACTTTAACCATCATTACAAACAAGATGGTCAAGGGTCCGTAATTGCCGTGATCCAAACAGGCATTTTGTTATTTGAAGCTACAGCCTTGACGTATACAGGCATTCAAAAACAGATAGGCAAGGCAGGTGTTCAAGAAACGTATCAGAAAATACGATTATATTTTGGTGGTAAGTTCATAAGCCAGATAACATCTACAAGACAATGAACAATTGCTTTTGTCTAGTGGTTATGTTACGAGGCTTCTAATCAAAAGCTCCAGAGCTCTATTCCGAGCCAACAACACCTTCCACAATATCAAACATACTTCCCACTTTAATTGACATAGTAATTGGCCCATCATTTTCTCGAATCTGCAGGAGCCAAAGAGCACAACTCTAAACTTATATAATCCACCAAAAGCAACAAACGCTAATTTTTTTTGTCAGCTTCATCAACTTCTACTTTCTAATAACCAGTAAAAAAATCAATCACCAAACAGTTATTACACCTTTAAAAAAATCCAATATGCTGCCAATTCGGGGAATTGTCTTTCTTTGTCTGTTTAATTAACGATAACAAAGACAAAAATTTTTAACTTCCATTTTTTTCTTCTTCAAAATAGGGGAGGTCCATGAACTTTAATATTCCTGAATAATCCCTTTTGAAAGCATTTATTCAACTTTTCTTCTTATATGATTCCTCTCTCAGCTATGAAAATTGTATCCGAACTTTGTCTGATTAGAAACCTCTTCCCCGCATTTATACGGTTTTAATTACATTTTATGCTTGTTTTATCAATGGTTTAATTAATGACGTTCAAAAGAAAGAAAGAGAAGATTTGTGATTTTAGTCGTGACAATTGAATCAAATTTTATTTATCCTAGTCCGTACATTTCTACACAATCAGTTTTCACCCACATAAATTTGTGATCAAAGTTGGCACTTTTGAGAGAAAAATGTTCATACAAATCTCCAATTCTACTGATGAAATAATACGCTCCCCTTCTCCTCTCAGGACCTCGTAATTGAGAACGAGAAACTTCTGCAAAGTGGTTAGATCTGTGCACAGAAGCGAACAGAAGTACAGAAAAAGGTAGAAGTATAAGTGTACAGAAGCACAAAGTGTACAGAAAAAGGTAGAGGCGGCTGCCTCTCATCGATGATGGGATGTACTTTCCAATGGAAGGGTTGTACTGTGGTAGGTGATGGCTTTTAGTATTCACCCACAGTTCAGCCAGTGTTGCTGTAGCAGCATATTAGTCATTTAAACTTTTCCATATGTGTTTATGTGATTTAATTATTTTTAATTTTTTGATTTAATTAATTATTTTATTTGTACCTTTTTCATTCTTTGTATACTTATTCATAAGTATAAATGAATGTTGAACATAGATGGCCCAGTTTACCCCAACCCAGGAGTATGCTTGGAATGTGAGGGGAGCGCTCTTCAGATTTTTTTGTAAACAACCATATCCGGTGTTAGTCAGTAACTGATGCAGGCAAGCACCCGCTCGCTCTCCGTTAGCGGCACTTTCTATATTTCAATATATATATTATGTGTTTCCTTGTATATCTGTGATCGTCGTCCATGTTTTGTATATATATATATATATATATATATATATATATATATATATATATATATATATTTGTGTGTGAAAATAAACAAGAAAAAGTAAAGAAGAATTTTTTATTGGATTAAATACACACACCCAGCGCTATATATATACGTAAACAGTATGCCTCAAGGCTGGCCAGAGTAGTCAGTTTAAAGTTATCCTCTTTCTAACCTTTAGCGTTCTTAAATTATCATATTCACATGTATATGGTTGCACAGCTTCCAATAAAAAAATAGCATAGTATCAGATAAAAATCTTCAGCTTTTGAACCACGTACTCAAATCACAATCGCTTCATTCGTTGCTGTTTTTTAGTTCGCTTATTCACGGTCAAACACAGATACCTATAACATCCAAAACATTTCTTCCGGTTCGATTCAAAATGTGAAAGTTTTCTAAAACCTTCGAAAGACAACTTTTCTTGAAATAAATTCAAATCTCGAAAAAAATGTTATGTAGATATATAAAATGAAACATGATGTAGAAGTATTTTTAACTAGTCGCCTCGAGCTGATTCGCGAGGAACATTAAATCACAGGTAAATCGTTTGAATATAACTTTTTCAGATATATCGTTTGGATAAAATATCCATTATTGTGCCAAGTTCTTTTATATCAAAGTTATAGCATTTTAATTTTTTTTTTTTTTTTTTTACTTTAGTATTTCTATTTATTGTGTGCATAACCCTTTCTTGCGGAGACAGTTCGGTAAAAACATATTGCTTTTAAAAAGGTTTTATCCGATTTATATATCTTTTAAGTTTCACGAAGCGGTTAACATTTTTTTATCATCTTGCAAACTACAGACACCGAGATTAGATAAAATCTTTCTTCTTTAGATATCAACACTGGAAAAAAATCATATAATTAAATATTTGATGAAACAAGGAAAAGGAAATTCGGGACATCAATACTCTCTAAAAATTAAGCAAAAAAATATTTTTAAGAAATTGTCAAATTTCAACGAAAATTGCCATAATTATTAAATTGATAACATTAAAAATACAATTATTTTATATTTTAAAATAATGTATAACGGATTGAAATATTTGGTTTAAATCTGCAATTGAAATCATGTGTCAAACTTGATCAAATCTGATTTGCTTGTTCTGTTGCGCTTTTCAATTATAGTGTTCGCGTACACAAGAACGAACAAGCTTTCCATTAAAGAAGAAGATTCAAATTCTAATACATATAGTTTCGATGTAAAAGCAAGATTTCTTTTAAAATCAAATTCCGTTAGAAAATAATATGTTTACAGGGAGACAAATGATATTAAATAGTGTTTTCAGAAGTTATAGAAATTTGAAGGATGAATTCATCCAAATTTTCCCCAAGTTAAACTTTTTAACGATTATAATATTTACTTAGTTTTCGGAAAAATAAGAAATAACTCCGACATAATGACGTTATGTACTTTTGAAAAAAACTTACGTTCACGACTATTGCACAACTGATATGAGCCATGAAAGATAAGCTTAAAAATAATTGCTTTTTAAAACGTTGGATATTAATATATATTTATATATATATATTATTATTATTGAAAAACCATTTAACATATTTGGTTTCGATTTAGTTTATGAAAATAATGGTTTCAGTATTTAACAATAGATGAGATAAAGTCCCTGTAAATCAAGGGTGCTTAAAGCTCTTGATTGATGTAAGAAATTTAATAATTTTTGCATGTTTTATATATATAATAAAATTTCTGATGAAAAATTTTCAAAGGCAACAATTTTTATTCATCCAATTTTAGCTTCCAATTTAAAAGCCAGAAATCTAGTAATGAATCGCAAGATACCCATCTCGAAAGAATAGTTCAATTTGACGAAAACAGGAATTTCAAAACGCAAATAGCTCTATGCATGAAAAAAATTGGAACAGCAAATTTAAGATTTATTTCAAGAACTGATCACTAGATGACAGCACAGTAAAGTTCTTCCTCTGATGAATTCGGTGAGGTATTCGTTTAACTTTAGTTTCATGGATTTCTACAAATTCCGATGAATTTGTGTCGTAACAAATTAGTCGAATACGGATGCAATCTACTGTATTCGCTTTAAAATAATTTCTCTGTACAGAAGATAGGGTTATGTTTCTACATTCTTACCTAATGATTTGTTTTTTAAAATGAAAATATTAATTCGCAGTGACACTTTAGTAGTTTATTAAAGTGAATTATTTTCTCATCTTGTAATTGATTTTTATATGGTATTTACTAAATTTATTTAAGCTATATTTCCATGATTTAATTTACCTAGCCGATTTTGCATTTGCTTTGAATGAGAATTATGCATTTCCGTCTAATCTGTCTCTCCACCCCATTCCAAATAAACGCTTGCATTTCGTGGACTTTGCCCTCCTATTAAAAAATACAATTTAATTCAAATTTCACTCAGGAACTTTTTTGATATTTAATTGAAATGGTGTTTATGATGTATTTATTATGTATGAAACTATTACACTCTGGTTCTTTTAAACAATAATTCAAATTGAGCGTCTGTTGAACAATTATTATTTAAATTCTGATCTGACGTAAATCAGATTCCATTTTCTAGAAGATAAGAAATCCATATTGCTTCAAATATATACCATTCTGGGTGATTCATCTTTTGGAATTGCAATACCTTTCATGATTATTTGAAATATATAATGGTTTTTTTAACATATGCGAAATTTTTCTTACTTTAACTTTTAGGTTATTAAAAATAAAATTATTTATTAATCATATACAATAACTGCAGCTTGGTCGTGAAAATTTATTTTTGTTTTGGAAATATCATTTGGTGCTAAAAGAATATAGATTTTTATTTGTAGTCAAAAGTACTGTTAGCAGGACTCCATACAAAAGTTTCCAAATTTCAGAATGTTGTTATCCGAAATCAAACTTATACATAAATGAGGATAAATAATTGTCATTACAGTTGTAGAAAAAAACAATCCTTAATACAAAGAAAATTAAGAAACTGATGATCTACCTTTTTATTTTTTTTCTGTCTTTTAAATAATTTTTATTGTTTATAACTTTAAATTATTTTCTTTTAACGTGTCCGTAAATTCCTGTTTTCTACATTACTTCAATTTTTTGTGATTACAGCTGAATTATTCTGAGAAAAACAATTATTTTCCAAAAGAGTATATACATAAGTTTTGAATTACATTTTTGAATCTCTGTCTATTCTTAACTGAGAATAAAGTACATTAAATTTCACAATAAATCATTCTTATGTATTAATTTATTCAGAAAATTATAATTTTTCAACTGAATGCTTAGATTCAGGATGCGGAAAAAGGAAAGTTTTGAAACATTTGATTGTTTCTCAGGTAGTGAAGTTACTTTTCTCCTTCTGTTTTGGAGTGTGTGATATATATAACAATTGTAGACAACATATTCCATATTTATGGAGATAAAGTTTCTGGATAAAATGCTGTTAATATAAATAATAATGATTTGCTGGTGAATACTGTAGTACTATTACAAAATTGCTAATTTATTTGTCACTAAGGAATATGAAAATAGTGTCATCTAATAAATACCATATTCATTTACATTTAAAATTTAGAACAGGAATTCTTGTAAAGAAATGACTAAGTGGTTTTCATATCGTGTTTCTAAAGGATAAATTTTGTGTTTCCTTCCACTTCCTGTCAAAAGAATGAAAATTCAGTTAAGTTATCATGTCTGTAAAATTGCTCAGCTATTAATTATATGAAAAATTTGAATGAGAAATCAAGTAGTTCATACCATATTCAGTAATGAATGTCTATCTAAAACTAATCCTCTTATGGTGAATCTACAAAATAGATCAGCTGAAATTTTTTTAATTCTTTTATACATATCACATAAAAGTAAATAAGCAGCATTACTAATCTGATTTTTTTTCACTCATGTAATTAAAAGCAGATATTTCATATATCATGTCATATTGGTTAGTCTTGTTTGTTATTACTTTAAATACTTTTTTAACAGTTTCTTATTAAAATGAATTTAAATAACTTTTTATAATAACATGCTGACATTTATGACAGCAACTTAAGTCTAAGTGTGCATGATTTAAACATTTCTGAAATTTTATGATTGTAATTTTTTTGAAAAAAATCATATTAGGTGTGGAAAAAAGCCAAATATGTCTCGATTTGCAAAGTTGTTCCACTCTACAAAATGTACAGTAATAGGAATGATTCATGTAAGAGCATTACCAGGTAACAAATATTCCTTAAAATAGATCGTTTTTTGTTTAACATGAAGGATTGTCGTTTAATTATTTACCAAGATAACTAATTAAGTAAAAAAAATATTTTTCATAACTTGGATTTTTTATTGATAAATTTATTAAAGTAATTTTTCTTTGAAGTAAAGTTTTAGAATAGCTTTGTAATATTTTCCATTTTATTTTTCTGGGAAAAAATTATTAGAAGAATGCAGACTGAAAAAAATATATACTTGTGTATTAATCACATGTTATTGGTTCACTTTAATCATAACTACATGCCATTGGTGAATATTGCCAAATTTATGTTATGAGTAGCATTATCTTTGGCAATATTTCATGAAAATGGATCACTGGCATGTTAATACACAAGTATCAAAAATTGTAGCCCACTTTTATCACTGTAATTTTAAAAAATATAATGTAATAAAAATAAGAAACCATGAATCAAAAATAAATCTTAAATATAATCTATGTCAAGGCTTCTAAAATTTTTCATTAATAATCTCTTTTAGAATAAATGATTTTCATGATTTCATTTTTTTGTCAAAGTTTCTATTAATACTCTTGATATGAAAAGAAATTAAAATTTAAAGCCCTAATCTCAAAATATAAAGCAAAAAGTCTTTTTGTTTTAACCTTTTACAATTCTATACTCATTGATGGATGAAAACAAAACTTAACACATGGCTCTTAGCATCTGGATAGAATAAGTTACAAATCCGTTTTATCTGCTTTTAATAGGCTGCAGTAATTTTTTAATAACTTTTTCACTATATCATAGAACAAAAATAATATGTTTTAAATAATATGAAATAATATGCTATTTTTTACATCATTGTCATCATTATTATTATTTTTAAGAAATGAGGTTTTTAGTGGCACTAATTACAATGTGTTCATATGCTTATTTCTTTGATTTGGTTTGATTTAAATGCAGTTTGTGATGTTCTTCTGTTAAATTATTAAATTTATTTCACTATTTAATTATATCTCTCATTCACATGTTCTTGCAATATTAAAAGAGGGTTTTTTTTTTTTTTTTTTTACAAAAATGCTTATAAGTATTATGCATAACAAATAAAACCAATGTTAAAAATCAATAGTTATTATCGGCTTTCTGTAAGATGATGAGATATCTATTTATTCACCAATTTCTGGTTTAATCCCTAAATACTTCATGACTAAATTTTTGTTGAAAAATTAAATTTGAAGAATATATATATATTTTTTTGCATCATAAACATACAAAGCTGTTTATTAATCATTTTTGTATAAATATTTTTTTTTTAAGTGCAAATCTTAAAAAATGTCTTTATACTTTAGGATAAGACTAAACTCTATATACTGCATATATTTATATATGCATTAACATTCTGTCAATATACAAATTGCACCTTGCTTCATGAAAATTATCTAAATGCTCATTAACTGAACTAGATTTCTGCATTTAATAGCAATTTTTTTTAAGATGCCTATAATTTTATTTCATAACATCTTGAATCAAAAGTATTTAAGATAAAAAAAACTGTTTATGCTATCTTCTCTTAAAATATTCATGTCTTAAGTAGAAATTTAATTTCTTAAAAAAGATAATGCAAATAGAAACTCAATTTTTCCTAAAGTGAATTATATGTTGGCAGGTTCAGAAATTGGACTCTGAGCATTTTATTGTTCATGTCTTAAACTGAAATATAATCTCTTATAAAAGCTAGCGCTAATAGAAACTATTTTTATTTCAAAGAAAATGTCAAATTTGTGAATGGTGACTCTTAAGATGTGTGTGCATCAAACATTGAGTCTAGCATTTGATTTATCCAAAATTTTTAAAATAGTAATTAGTGTTATATTATTAATTAGAGTTGATACCTAAATTATTTTAAGGTATTAAATATAACTTAAAACTGTCTGACCAAAAATATATGTTTTGCTTTATCTTGTATGTATAAAAAATAAGCAAATACTGGTGGAGTTGTTGATATAACTGCTAGTTCATAATAAATAAAGCTAAATTCAATTTAAAGAAATTTTCTAATTTCTTAATCTTTATTTTATGATTTTTTCTTTAGGTTCACCCAAGTCAGAGCTATCAGTGCCCCAACTTGTGGATTATGCTTGTGAAGAAGCTTCTATTTATCAAAAGAGTAATGTGGTAAATATTCTATTTTTTCTATTCAGATAAAAAATCTCCTGTTATACTTTATCTTCTGATAAAAATTAATTACTTTAAAATTATGTGCATTATTATTCAATTTGTTATTTATTTCAGTTATTTTTCTACTCATAGGATGGTATCATTATTGAAAATATGTTTGATGTGCCTTATGTTATGGGTGATCAAGTAGGACCAGAAATCACCGCTGTCATGACACGTGTAGGCACTGAAGTAAAAAAGATTCTAGGGAAAATGCCTTGTGGTGTTCAGGTATTATCTGGCAATAACTTCAGTGCAACTGCAGTGGCTTTAGCAGCAGGTTTGAATAAATTTGGATATCTCATTATTTATATAAATTTTTCAGCAATATTATTTTGAAAGCATGTAATCTGAATAGAAGTTAGTAAAGAAAAATTTAACCAACTAGATGATGGACCAATAGAATGTTTTCCTTTGTTTATGATACAACTTATGAACTAGTAACTGATCGTTTAATTACTCTTCATTTAATATACCAGTCTCCTTTAATCACCTGACCAAAGTTTATCCCCCTGTTTTCAGATCTGCATGGGTATTGACAATGGAAAAAAAAAAAAAAAGAACCTGAATTAAGTTAAGGATCTATCAGGAGTGACTACAAATCATATCTTCTAGTTTAAAATCTTAATTGATAATGACAAAATTATTTTGAGTGCCACTTCCTCTAGCATATTCTATCATTATTATTGCCTGAACTTTTACTTTCATCTCCCTAATTTAATGTATAGATATTTTTAGCTGATCCATTTTAATTTACCACATTCTAGAGCAATAGATTAAACTCTGTGGGTTATAACTAATTACAAAAGAAGATATTTCATCAAGATATTTTTGCACTCATGACATTTAATGCATAGACCTATAGAACATATTCACATACCTATTACAGCCAAAGAATCAGTTTTTTTTAAAAAAAACATTTATCTATTTTTTTAATCAAAACTCACTAGTCCAAAGGATTTTTATTTATTTTTTAAGCATTTCCTCCTAGCCTGAAATTTATGATTAAATCTCAAATTCACCATCAGACATTTATATTTGGAAGTTATTGGATTTTATTCTTAAAAATGTGTTTTTTTCATTTAATTTTTTGTGGCATTAATTTATTAATTTTACTAGATAACAAATTTATTACTTGAAATTTAAATGAGTTGTCTCTAAACATTTTAACACTAATGTGTTTAATTAAAAATTAAACTTAATACTGATCTCTATAAATCAAACATTGTAGAGAATAGATTATATATTTTCCTATAAATTTGTATTTTATCACAATTTATTTGAAAAAAAAAAAAATAAAGCCTTTTATCCTTAAATTAGGCCTACAATTTGTTCGTGCTGAAAGTTTTGTCTTTGCTCATGTAGCAGATGAAGGATTGATGCAAGCTTGTGCTGGACCACTTCTACGTTATGCAAAGAATATTGGAGCTTCTGATCTTTTGTATTTTACTGACATTAAGAAAAAACATAGGTAAATGCTGGTGTAATTCTATATTTCTTTGACCAACTAATATTAGTCATTATTTATTAGTTATTTTCAATCAATGAATCTTCATAAGAGTTAATACACTTTTTCTTTTATATTAAAAATACTCTTAAACATTTTAGATCATTAAATTCTTTATTTTTTAGATATCTAAATTGAATCAAAAATCAAGTGTTGGGTTTTCTCTCTCCTTTAATGTATTTAATTATTTAGTAAGAAAAATGTGATGTTTATTAAATCCTAGTGTTAAGTAACAAAATAAATTTGTTTCTAGAAAATTCAAACTGCCATTTATTTATAAAAATAAATTTTATCTAATTTTATTAAATTTTCCCCCAAAAAAGTTACAGTACAGCAAAATAACTATTAAAAAATGTATTTTCCAAACAAATATTTCAAATCCATATTAATTTTAATTGAATAGTTTTCTGTGTAAAATAATAGCTGTAAACTTTGTACTTCCTTAAAAACGAAGCATTTATTATAGATTAGATGCCTTTGGCAACCAACTGGTTGTCAGAAATATTAACTATATTTAATTTTATTTGTAGATTAATGTTTATATTTCTCTCGATTTTTAAAAAAATCTTAAGTTTTGTATTGAGGTCAATATTTAATTTAGACTTATAATTGCATTACATCTCTTTTGGTTATTGTTTTAAATGAACTTTCATGATAGAATCAAGTCTGAGGACATCACACTATAATTGAACATGTCACTCACCAATTCAATTTTGTCCAACTTTTCTTATGCTATACATTTATTTTCTCTTTTCTTATTTATATATTTCCTTGTTTTTTTATCTTATTATTATATTTTCTTTTCCTTATATATATGTGGCTTTAGATCAAGCGATTTATCCTAAAGATAAGTTGTATTTGTCCTGTAAAGTGCTAGATCATACACACTTACTTTTTGATTATTAGTAGACATTGATAATGTTTTTAAATTAATGCTGAATGAATGTAAACATTTTCATTGTCATTTAGTGAGTATGCAAGGACAGAAAACAGACTATTTACTTAAGTTTTTATATAGAAAAGGAAATATGCATTGAAAATAAATTTATTATAATAATTTATTAAAATTAAATTATATATTATTCCAATATTACCAATATATAGTGCTTATATTTACTGATTTTATTTTTCATTGTATTATTTTACTTACTTTAAATTTTAATGACTAGCCTTGTTGTTTAAAGTAGGATTTAAAAATTTTTTTCACCGCCTATATCAAGTTGCAGAAATTTTTACAGTGCATTTTCTATTCAAATTCTTTAACATTTATGATAACTAATAGTTAAGAGAAGTTCAAGAAGTTCATTTACAATTTCATGCAGAACAGTTTTTATTTGATTTTGTTTTGTATGCAAGTAATTAAATTTCCTGTTCATGTATTTTTTCCTATATTTGCTTGCAATATTTTTTCCATGCAAGAATGTACCATAACAGAAAAAACTCTAGAAATTGTGTTTTAAAATTGCTGTGTCAAATACTAATTGAACTTGTATATATATTTTTTTTTTGGGTATATACATTTTTAGTTATAATTTAATTAATCTTATTTATTTTCTAGCTCTCATGCAATCACTTCTGATGTCAGCTTAGCTCAGATGGCAAAAGATGCAGCCTTCTTTTTAAGTGATGGAGTTATTATAACAGGAACAGAAACTGGTGTAGCTCCTACTATTCAAGATTTTAAAGGTATGCTCTTTTATTTTTAGAATTTTTTTTAAATTATTTTAAAACATGTTAGTTATTCTATTTAACCATTAAATGTAAACTGTCACTTAAAATAATTTTCATGGTATGTAGCAAATTTCAGCATAATCTGAAAATGCTCTTTATGCTTCAAGGATTTTACAGTTATTTTGACTTCACAAAACTTATATTTTGTTAAAAATTCCCTGATATTTTTCTTCACCAGTTAGGAGATGTACAATATGTTGTGACTGAAGCTTCTTCCTTCCCTGTTTCGTTAAAATGAGTCAATTAAATCTTCACTTTGAACCTAAAATGTTAACAAGGCTGTCATAATACTATTGAAATAAAAATTTGAACCACTTATAATTCTTCCTTTGAAATTCAAAATAAAATTATGTACAAAGGTCTTATACAATCAATACAATCATACCTTAAAATTATGTACAATTTAATATCCATCTAAATATGGATTTCTTTTACTAAGCATTATGCTAGCAAGACATAACTAAATATATAATTAAAGGCCAATGTTTTAAAAAAAATTACATTTAACCCTGCATTATGCAGGCTTCAATAAAATTAGTTGAATTATACAGACTAAAAGTATCAGATATATTCAGTATTGACAGGTAATCTTCTTACTGTGTTTGTTTTTGAGGCTTCATGAATAAAATCTATTTCATACTATGTTTTCTAATCACTGTCTTTCTGCGATATTATCAGCATGCAATTAATGTATTTTTTAATTTTATGTATCTATTTTTCTCTGTATAGTACTAATTGCTAAAATAAAAATATTTCCAAGTCTTTTGTTGTTGTTTTCTTTCTATGCCATATTTTTTAAGTTGGTATGATTAATGGAATTTTCTATAAATTTGTAAATGTAATTTGCCTTAAACATTTTTATTATTTAAAACAACTCAGTAATTTTACTATTAAAAGATTA
>JAPMOQ010040473.1:1215025-1263568 GCA_026543055.1 Argiope trifasciata
TATTATTTAAAACAACTCAGTAATTTTACTATTAAAAGATTATTAAATTATTAAAAGTAAAATTAATTGAGCTAAAATAATAATTAAATGGAATTCTTAGAAAAATAATTAATAAAAAATAATTTCTTGTTATCAGTATAAAGCCTTATAAAAGTCCTTACTGTTTAATAATGTTTAAGAAACTAGTACATTATTAACTATCAAAAGTATATCAACTTTGAATAAGAGCAGTTTCAATGCTAAATATTATTACATTTAATGTGGACAATTTAAAGTAAAATATCATAGAAATATGTAAGATTGTATTGTAGAAAGAGTATGTGATGTATGTTTACATTTCATGACTGTAGCTTGAGTACATTAGTTTGATAATATTGCATCATTCTTCATAGCTAAATTTATCGAATGATAAATTTAGAAATAAATAATGTTAGTATGTGCAATTTATATATCATTTGAATTGTTATTGCCATGGTAATGTTTTACCACTATACATTTAACAAATGTCCATTATTCGAATTCTGTAAATTTTTTTAAAAAAAATTCAAATCATATCAGATTAACTTGTTTACATGTTTCGTTTCTATTGCTTTTTCTTCCTTAATAATGGTTCATATTCTAGAATTCTTTATTGATTAGTCTTAGGTTACAAATTTTTGTTTTGAGAAATTTGCTAAAGTGTGAAATACAATTAATTATTTAGATATTAATTGTATTAATATCTAAATAATTATTATTTAGATATTATAATAAGATAAGAGAGATTCATTATTATATGAGATATATTAGATTCATTCTTATTATTTTATTATTACATTCACATATCTAAATAATATTTAAAATGCAAAAGATAAAAGTGAATGTTTTTAAAATATAATTCCTATATACCAGATATTACATATTAACCTTTATAAGAATCAAACAATCTGAATAGGTTTAATTCTCAAAACTTAGGAATTTTCATATGTTTTATGATTTTCTCCATTCTCTTTATTTGATTTTGATAACAAATAGTTCTTTTCGTTGTTTTACAAAATTTTACTAAAACTTTACTGCATGAAAGACATCAAATTTTGCTGTTACTATACTATGTAAATTATTTATTATAGTTATAAGTCTTTCTTTTTGTTTTATTGTATTTACAGATGTCAAAAGTACTTCTGATTTACCTGTTTTGATTGGATCTGGTGTAACTCTTTCCAATGTAAAGCATTATATTAATGCTGATGCAATTATAGTAGGCTCCCATTTTAAAACTGGTGGCCACTGGAGAAATGAGCTTGATATTGAAAAGATTTTAAGGTTTATGGATGAAGTACATAAATTTCGATGAATTTTTTACAGAAATTAGATTTTTTAAATATATCATTCAACTCTATTTTGAAATGTATTATTTTATATTAAACAAAAAGCAATGAAAGCAAAAATTGTAATTTCTGTTAAGTTAGTTAAATTAGAAACATGAAGAATATAAGTTTATCATTATGCGTATACTAATACCCACTAGCCTTCTGCTTAATAAATTAAAACCCAATAAATCAGTTTTTTTAAGAATAATTAATATCTTGTTGCCTCTTTAAAAATAATTTATTTATTTTATTAAAATCTTTATTATTGGGAATTAATAATTAATTTATAAAGTTACTAAAGGCCTTTGTAATTCTCTGAAATCTATGAGAAGACAATTCATAAATTCTTTTAAAGAGGGTACTGCTGAAAAAGAAATTAAATGTTATTTTTTTCCCTGGACAATCTCTTATCACTCAAGCTAAGCAGTCATTTTACAAAGTTCCTATATATATATATA
Organism: Argiope trifasciata; assembly: GCA_026543055.1. Classification (NCBI taxonomy): domain Eukaryota; kingdom Metazoa; phylum Arthropoda; class Arachnida; order Araneae; family Araneidae; genus Argiope; species Argiope trifasciata. The sequence goes on from JAPMOQ010040473.1 coordinate 1,216,833, forward strand.
TATATATATATATATATATATATTAAAAGTCACTAAGTATTCAGCTTTTGTATGTTAATTTTCAAAGTTTTTCTTTTTTTTTTTTTCTTTTTTACCAAACTCCATTTAAATTAATCTGCCAGTGTTATTCTTGAAATAACAAGTAATATTTGATGGAATTCACTTGATAATTAGGAAAAGAATTTTATGTAATTCTGTCATCATTTCAGAAACTGCACTTGGTTGAAACAAGTGCAAAAGCTATTTTTATTTTGGAATCATACTCTTATCCCAAACAAAAAAATTGCAAATTTGTATGGAAGTTGATGTCATATTTGATTATATTTTATACAAAACTTATGCCCTTTGATTATATTGCATACAAAACTGTCAGTTTTGACTGAAATCCAAGAAAACTGTTATGTGCAACATACAACATGCCCATGATGCAGTGTCAATATGCATATAAATGCATTTAAAAAATATATTATTTTGTTATTTAAAGTTCTGTTAAAGTTTTAGTTTAGGATTTTGCAATATGCTTTCCAATGATTTTAATTTGGAAAAGATTTGTTAATTTCATTAGTGTTTAAAAAAATATTCAACATCCGGCATTTGGGTATTGAACTTTTATGGTTTGGTAGCAATAGTTAGAAAGGGAAAGAGCTGAATGAATTTCAATTATTGCAAAGTTTTTTTTTTTAAGGCAAAAAGTCAATGCAATAAAATATATCCATGTATTAACAATTACAAACTTATCATATAAAATAAAAACATTATTTTAAAAGCAAACTAGAAAGAAAAAAAAAATGTCAGATAATACTAATAGATAATAAATCAGATAAACCTAAAAATTAAATCAGATAGTACCGGTAATGACAAATGGACATTTTACAATTTTAAAACAGTTAAACCATGACTAAGTTAGCATGAAAATTCTAAAGAAAGCAAATTTAACACTGGCAAAAATATGCAAAAAATATACAAAATTGATTCATTTTGACAGATCCGAATAACTTTTATTCAAAAAATTTGTATTGAAATTTTATAGTAATAAAATTAATAACATGACAAGGTTTTTATTATTATTATTTTTTAATTAAGATGCTACAAGATAGTATCAAAATAGTTTTTGTCCTCTGATATGTTCATTTCATCCCTTTTAGAAAAGCACAACATTTCTAAAATTCTTCTAAGACCATGTTATTGGTATTCATTTGTGAATGTAGAATGAGGTTCAAATGAAAAGACATTTAATTTTAAAATATAGATAGATAGATTCCAAAATTATCATCTTTATGTCTTAATTTATACTTTTATAATCTTATAAGTTCTGAGCTACAGATTCAATGTTAAAACTAAGTCATAAAAACTGTTAATACAATTTCTATTTACCAATTTTTATTGAAAATCTGATATGTATATATTCTGTATAATTCCACTTTCTATAAGTAAATATTTTATAAAAGAATTAATAATAATTACCGAGTATTATTTTAAAGAATGTGACTGAACTAATTGAATTTGTATTATATAAAATTTCAACCAAAAAGTTGTTTCACAGAATGAGATAGGAAATATAATCTATTATGTTAGCTCATAAGGATTAATTTAAAGCCTACAATTAAAGCTTTATTAAAAGATTTATTCAGTTCACAAAGTACTTTATTGGAAATTCTATCTTAAAATACAGCATTTTCATCACATATTTATTGAATACTACAACTATTCTAGCTTTCATTAAAAATTCATAAATATAGTCATTTAAAGAAGTTGCTATATATATATTTTTTTGTTTAACTTGTTTTAATATTAAATTGCAATAGACTACATATTACTTTACATTACATTTTTAGTCCCCTCTAAGAATTTTTGTTTCAGTTAAGTTTTTTTTTTTAAATTAAATAATTGTTATACATTCAAGAAAGAAATCATTTTTTTAGCTAAAAGTAAAGCTTCAATAAATGTTTAATTAGTACTTCCTTTTGATTGATAGAGAATTGAATCTAAATGCAAAAAGTAGCATCTATTTGTTATATTAAACACAATTCCATATTTATATTTGACAGATTTGCTATTAGAATATTTTATTAACTAAATTTGCAGAACTGGGATGCAGAACAGTTAATAAAAAAATATCAGCTATGTGTGCATTATGCATCCTCAAACACTAACATTTAAGCAGTTAACAGCCGAATTCATTTTTTAAGTGAAATTATGTTATTTATATGTAAAAACAATAGAAATAGTTGCAAAGTGAATTTTGTTAAAAAATCATAATAAAACAAAGATGATTTCAGCTTTATTAGATAAAAAAAAATTATATGACAACTATGCCAAAATGAAAATTTGGATTGACATTACACACTTCAAATGTTCTTAACTGGTTAAAACATTATCTCTTAAATTCTGATAATGATAAAGAAAGTATGTTTATTAAATAGTAATATGACATCAGAAAAAATAACAGCTGCAGCTATAGTTTTGAATTTTTTTTTATTATCTTTTGATGGTGGAAATAGTGTTCCCTTAGTACTGAAATCTTCAACATGTTACACAAGACATGCTACGTGGAATGTGTACTAAACAACACGTAAATATTTATACAGATTTTGCAAAGTAATACATCATATTCGGATCGAAAAAAATCAATTCTATTTGCAGTAAGAAGGCACTTTTTATATTAAGTGTAGTTCTGGTTAATCACCCTTTTAAAAAGGAATGTTTAAATTGAGTATTTTCATTTATACATTTAACAACATACAGTTCATCAATTGCACACTTGAATATAATATTTGTATAACATTTTAAAATTGCTTAACCAATGCACTACAATACACTCTCTCATTCTCAGTTAACAGATATTTTTTATAACTATATTTGCTCATTCATATCACACATCTAAAAGCACATGCATTTGTGGTTTAAATAAACTCTAAGTGCTGATCAAAGCACACTACTCAAGCATACATCACAATATATGACTGTATATAATAAATAGGTAAAAATCAAACTAAAAATGCTTTGCAGTACATGGCTTTCATAAAGAAAATGCAGTTTGTATATTTATCACACTGTCTTGTTTGAATGAATGAAAACTGAATATAAAATCCTTGCTATTTACATGATGACTTTTTGTATTTACAAAGCATTTGCATGTATTTTATAACATATATTTTTACATGACTGGATGATGAGATGTTTCATTACTTTTAAAATGATAATTATATGGAATCATGTAAATAGGATAATCTATTTGAATGCATTTTAAAAAGTGAGCAATCTACAGTGATTTTTCTAGAAAGGTTCCTTTACATAAACAGAAAATGATGTACAACATATTTTTTTTATCATGATATATAAATTATTTAAAATTTATGAAATATCTGTAATAATTATCTTTTAATTACATACATCACTAATACAAAATGTAAAAATATGGAATTCTCAGCAACTTTAGCTAACTTGTTCGAAAGTCAATATAAATTGGAAAATAGTGGCATATGGAAAATGAACTAAAGATCTTAAAAAAAGAAGAGTTACATATAAAAAAAGCATTGACTTTTACATAATCTAAAAATTATAATTTAAAAAGTCTTTAAATTTTCAACTACGAAAGGAAATCTAAAAATTATTTATGGGCTTTTAACAGAATTTTTTTTTCCCACATGTTCTAGACATTTTTTAGATGTATCTTCACATTCAATTTTCTTAAAAATCTCAATAAATACCAGATATGAATCAGATTCTAATTCTATCAACTCTTAAAACTAATATCCAAATGTACTCAGGTATGAATCTTGACTTTTTCATCTTCATGAAAATATTGTGTGACTATAATATCTATTTAAATATACTAATACAAAATAAAAGATACAAAATTAATATTTTAAAGTAGAAATATAGCTAACATTACATGTCACAATCACATGTTACATTGTATTATAATGTTACATCATTTTTCTCTGCAGTGAGATGCACATATTTCATAATTCAATTCATATAGTGGCATCTAATATGAATGGCATGAACATGAACTGATTTTGTTTTTTTACTGAAAATACCAAGTGATCAATTCATGAAATAACCAACATTTTCAACCCCGAGACCATAACCGATACATACAATTTAATTTAAAAAGTTCCTGAAATTTTAGCAACTAAGGAACAATTAAAAATTATTCATATGGAATATATATATAATTTATAAGTACCCACTTAAAATACTTTACTAGGAAACAAAATGATACACAAAAATAAATTTTAGGTGAAATTCTTCTTAATTTTAGTACATATATTATTGCTATATTCGTGGACAGTTAAAGAGCTATTGTTAATTATACCAGTAAGTGCACACCTCATATTTATAAACGTAAGAGATGTAACAACTACACTATCTTCACTATTAAATTAAAAGAAATTATCTAGTAAAACCAAATACTATATTAAAAGCAAATTTGCAAACAAATACAAGCAATTATTAAAAACAGTACAAGTAAATAAACCTAGGTAAATAGTACAAGTACATTCACAATAAAACTAAGTCTAGGTTTGAATACATTACATACACTAGTAAACTAAAATAACTTGATAATAAGAATAGTATAGAAATGCCAAAGAAAAAAACTATACAAATATTTTACAATTCTATAGCAACAAACATATAATGTTTTTTGTCCTTTAAATATCTATAAATTAAAACAACTAAAGCAATCAATAAAAATAAAGAAATATGCAAACAAGTTTGACACACGCTAAAAATAGGCATAATATGAAACAAAAAAAACTTAAGATCACAGAGTTACATAAGTAATATGTAACAAAAAAAGTATAACTCAAATATCTGTACAATTGATTGTAATATCCAGAACAGTGCTAAACATCAAATAGTTTAAAACAACACATTTATACACCTAATTTGAAATTATCAGCAAAACATTCATATGCATGGAATTTGCACACACACACACACATTTTTGAACAAAACGATATACAATTCACACATTATATAAATAAATATATCAAAAATTATGCCTCCCCTTTTCGGCAAATGGCTTAGCCATACTTTTTTTCTTTTGATTGTGATGCTTCCTAGATTGATATCGATGGACTCGATTTTGACGATTCATATAAGATGGGCAAAGTTTGTACTGGTCATTTTCCCATTTGGCTTGTTGGGCAGGTTTAGTGTTTTCTGCTTGGTCAACCATGCCTGCAAAAGAAAAACAGAAAAAACTATAGTTAATGAAATGACATCATGATCTCATAGATAATGATGTATAAATGATATACAAGATAGAACGAGATAGATAGATATACAAAAAAATCATTTAGACAAAATTATAGCTTTTTAAGGGTTTACAGTGAATTTGACGTATCAAGCAAATACTTAATAATAAAATGAAATAAGAATATTTGGTAATTGCAGTCAGATTTCTGATAAGATTAAAATAAAAAGGGTTAAATAAGGATATGGATATTAAATTATTACAGTAATATGCATAATTATGGCACCAACAGTATATCTAAGTAAGTTGAAACACAGGAATGTTGATATAACAAAGTAAATTATGCTTATTGTTGATCTAAACTTATGAAATTGGAATAATATAAAAATGAGAATTTACATTTTCCCTCCCATTAATTCAGCTCAAATGTATGATATTTTAAAATGTGAATTTAAATTTTTCATCAATAAATGGAGTAAAAGGAAAGACCTTCAATCAAACATTATTTCTAGTAAATGGTTTTATGAAACTAACATGGGAAAAATATTTTACTGATTGTCAACAAACTACTAATATTCTTGTTAGGCAATTATTTTTAAATTAAAACTGAATGAAGTTATTCAACATTTAATGAAAATTAACCTTAATGATTCATAATAAAAAAGTTTTCTTTGTTTCTTTTTCTTCTTTTTACTTGGCAATTTTTTTATTTTTAAGGAACAGTTAAAATACAATGTAAAAAAAAAAAAAAATTGTATATTTAATATGGAATTTTGTAAGAACAATTTTCCAAAATATATAGAAAAATGGCAAATTCCTAATTAAAAACCTATAGGCAGGATATTAAATGTGTATTGATTGTTAAAAGATAATGTTTCAAAATCAGATTTTTTACTTGTGGGACAATACAAATTAATTTGGGCTTGATAAATGCACACATTAAACTAAAGCTGTATTTCTGTAAGTTTGATGAACATACACATAGTTAAAATATATATATATAACAATTTATTATAATAATCAAAAATATTAATAAAAAATTATTTATTAGTTTGCTTATTTTTTATTGATAACTAAAACCACATAACCATGCTGAAAAAATAATTTGAATTACTTGCACATAAATATCTTATTTTCATTACATAATAATGCTTTCTACATCTTTTAGAAATTAATTGTTAATTTTTTCTATGCTTTAATATTTTTATAAAATATATAAGAACATTTAATTTGTATGAGTGCCAAACAAAATTTTTAAAAAATTAGCAATTTCAAATAATTATGCAGGGATACTTACTTTTGAGATCAACTTGGGATTTCAAACAGTTCATCTTAGGTTTTGTACAGACAGCCAAGAGGCCTTCATCATGTCTTGGTTCATTTGTGCGTTTCGGAGAATTATCACCACTTCTTTTAGATTGAATGATAACCTGGGTATGATCTTCAGTCTTCTTGCAGCTTATCTGGAGTCCAGGAATTTGGGCATACACACTCATACTGGGATGCTCAATCAACAGATCCTCCAGGGGAGACTTCTCAATCAAGCCTGTGTTGTTTTTTGTAAAACATGGTGGGGGAGCTACAAACCAGCCTTCTTCAATTTTAGTTGGACTTAGTTGTGGAGAACTTTGGGGAGTACTTGTATTACTAATGTCTAAAAGAGGGAGCGGATTTAATCGAATTTCTGGATTTAGTCTGGGTGGAGCAAGTGTTTCAATCTTCCTTTCAACTTCGTTTCCTGCAATAACAAAACATAAAAGCACATAAATATATTAATCAAATAAATTATTAAATAAATACTAATGATAAAAACTTTTTTGGGTCAATTCCCAAAAAATACAAAAAATTCTACAACTAATAATTCTTTATAATATTGCCTCATTAGCAGCAGCAAAGTAATATATTTTTTTCCTACCAGCATTTGTAGTAATGGTAGGTAATGTTTTCTCTTTTGCTAATGACATTTATTTGACACGGTGTATGACAGAAAAAGTTTCAGGTTCAGTGTTCTGTGATTTAGATCTTTAATTAGTAAGAAGATCTAAATCACAGTATACTGAAACTGAACATTGCATGAATAACAACATGTTGAAATAGTGATGCTACAATTATGGCATCAGTAATTAATCTGACCCACTTCTTTGGATACAATTTGTAACAATTTTTGATTAGGAAATAAAAGAATAAGTAAATTTGAAGAAGTTTGACAGGAATTACTGATCTAATCTACCAATGGATGGTAAACAAGAAATACACCTTCCTACTTCAAATTTGCCCAATGAAATATATCCTTAAGTATTCTAAATGAAGACACTGAAAAAAATATGGTCAAGAATTCCTTTAAGTCTACATACAACAGAGTTACTGATATTTGATAAATGCATAGTTTGGACCTAGCCATTTATATGATTTAACTTAGATAGGAAAAAAGAAAACATAGAATTGATTAGAGAGAAAAAGTGAATATGTAGGAGTTTGATACCATTTAAATTTGAGAATTTAATATAGTAGTTTGTATTTTTTTTTTTTTTTTTTTGCTAAATATTTCCATGTTGAATCAAATCTTCATAAGTAACCCAGCAAAAAGCATAAAAACTCAATGATTTTCTAGCCAAAGGATTGAAAAGTTTATCATGAAAATAATTTTGAATATATTTTTTTTTTTTTTACTTAAGAAATCAATAATATTGAAGAAAAGACAAATATCAGAACACTGTAGTTCTATGAACTTAGAAATGCTATTAAGACATAATGTTGACTTTCATTCATATAATTGGTGATTGCCCAAAGAACTAGAAATGTCTATATACTATAATTTAGAATATATTCTACCTCTGATATCAATTTTAAAATATATGTATGAAATGATTTTTTAAAAAAATTTAGAACCATTTGTAGTAATGTAACTTTCTCTTTTCAAACAGAATTTTTATTTTCATTAAAATTATTTCCAAATAGTTAGGGCTGACTAACTTATTTTAAGAAGGCAAAGTTGTTTAGAAGGAAAATAACTTTTTCTTGCTTTTGAACAGACATATTTAATAAAATAATGGATATTACAAACAAAAAAAATCAAGTTCATTTATTTATTTTTTAAACAAAAATAAAACTTCAACAGCTTATTTGATCTTGATTAAGTTACTGATGATTGAAAATACTAAGGTATATGGAAGATCCTCTCTGGTGGATAAAGAAATGTGAACACATTCAAAATTTATGCTTTAAATGTTTTTACTGAATCTAGGATTTGATGAAAATAAAACTGCCATGAAAAAAATCGGATTTACTCCTATCAGTTCAACAATATTATTAATTAGTATAATACTGAATTAACAGCTTTAATTTGCTAGTGCTTTTTAATGCCCTTATTTTGAGAAATGATTTTTTTAACAATCTGTAAAAATGGAACTTCAAGGTATGTATTTGAATGTAATCACACGAAGTGATTTTGGGGAAAAATTTCTGGTTTTAAGACATAACATTGACTTTTTTTCTATTGTTCATCTGATGCAAAAGATTTCAGATTTTCAATTACCTAAATATTAGAAATTTTAAAACTCTTTAAGCAATTTAATTTTTAAAAGAAAGTTATAGTTACATAATAAATATTAATAGTTAATAAAAATGCATTCAAATATATATAGAAAAATATATGAATAGTTTTTACCTTCTTTATCAACAAATACCCATCCTTTTTCAATTTCTTCTGAGTCACTGTGATCTGAAGCTTGTTCCTGCACTGGGTAGTACTGGCCAATATACTGTTTGAAACTTCCCCACATGTTAGTACTTTATCTAAGAAACAAATAGAAATTTAAAAGTTACATAAAATAAATTTTTTTAAAATTATTTTCAATATTTCGTAAATGGAATGAATATAAGATAAGGTATAGTAAAAATAAAACTAAATATATAATTTAGGAAAGCATGTAATGAATAAGCTCACAAATGAATTTAAGTAATCAGAAAAATTGAAATATTTTCAAACATATTCTTTAATTATATAAAATATTATATTTTTTTTGTTCTTTCTCAAACAGATAGAATAATAATTAATTAAATACCATGATATCAACATTATTTTTCACCAAAATATTTACAACTTCATAAATTTAAGGAATGTAAGTTCCAATGCATTCCTAATTGACATATATTTTAGGATATCACTGAGCATAAATTGCATACAAAACTTCCAAAATGACTGAAAAAAGAACATTTCTTTTTTCATATCATTAAACTATTCAATATGAAAAGCAAAATTATATATGCAGTAATAACTAGCTTTAAAATATGATTTACTATTTATTAGGAATATACTGAAATTCATTTATATATTTCTATAATAACATATTAAAAATCACATTGTTTTATATAGAGGGCAATTTTTAAATAATATTTTACTTAATAATCGGGAAATAATTTTTTAATCATAATAAAATAGCCACTTATTATTTTTTAACTACAAATTAACACCAACAACGATTTATAAAAAATACATTTTCGCTTAACGACATAATATTGATTCAAACAATTCAATGACATTTCCTTTTAATCGAACTGTTTTCTATAATGATAATACTATACAACACAAGAGAAATACAAGAGAAAAAAACAATACAAGAGCTTAGATTCTAAAAAAAGAAATAACTTCATTCAAGAACAACACAGACTGTTACTTGTCCAAGCATGCAATTTTTTTTATACGCCAGTTCTAAATACATTCGAAAAATATTTCTCTAAATAAAAGCCATACAATGCATTTTACGATTTGCATGTCAAAAATTAGTCTTTAATAAGGCTTTCAAGCGCAAGATTAAATTAAAATGTAAAAAGAACGGATTTTTTTTTTAGACATTAAGATTGACAGCTACAAAAGTAAACATCATATATATTAATTATAGAAAAAGAAATTTCGAAAACAAAATACTTCGAAATTGAGTAATCTGCATTATAACATGTATTTACTGGGCTTTTTAACATTCTAACAGATCAAAATCTACAATAATTAATATAGTAAAAACGCAATTATATCACTTACGTCTCCCACAGTCTTTTGTCCTATTGATACTTTTACCAATGTGCGTCAGATTTCTTGACAAGTGACGTCAGGTTGATTGTTTTTGTGTTGTTTGTTTACGTTTGATTAGACGCACTGACAGATAGAATCGGTTTATCTTTCGAATCTACAGAAAATAATCATTGAAATCGTGTTTAAACTCTGTCTAATGTTTTACAAAATTACTATATTATTTTAATGAAATAAATCATTTAATTATCTGAAATAAGCAGACGATTACGAAACAAATTGGTAGTAACTTCATTTTCAAAATTTTATTAAATGTATAATATATTTATCTATAAATTATTAATACTTCATTTGAAAAAACTTATGCGATATTCGAAAAATTATGTAGAAGAAGTGTGGAAAAAAAAATAATTAAAACGAAACCAGCTCTTGAAGAAAAGAAAGTCCAGGAAATTAAGTTATAGCCCATTGGTCACTTCTTACCCAGAAAGGGCCCAATAAGAATCATTCAGTTATCGAACGAGCTTGATCACGTGATTTAGCACATGTTCACTTTATTCCCATCCTCTTCGTTTGATTATACAATTTTAAAATAATCTAAATAAATTAAAAGAAAAACGTATAAAGAATATACACGAAGAATTCGAACGGATGACTCAGTAGTATTTCGATTATAGAATATAATCGGGATGCAATAGTTCAAAGCCATTCTCAATTTTTGTAAGGTAGGTTTTCTGTATTAAACAGTTCACCTCTGTATCCATATTTCTGTGTTATTGAGTCATAATAACTGTAATGACAAGTAAGACATTTCCGTTAAGAAATTTTGGGAATTAAATTTTTGATACATATTATCATTTATTTTAAAGGTATATTTCATGAAATCGTGTTTTCGCTTTGTTTTAACTCTATAAATAAATCAAAAGATTATTATTTTACCTACCATTTCATAGTGCGTGTATCTTTAAAACCTTAAAACTACAACTAATATCCTATTAACCTATAGAAATTTGTATCTCTTTTTTATTATAAAAGTTTTCATAGTAATAAGCAGTACTTCATCGATTTTTCTGCTATTTCAATCTTATATCTTGTTATAAATGAATCCCTTTTCATTTATTGATATTAATATACATACTAAATCTGAGTTCTATTATATCATCAGTTATTATTTCATAAGAAGTAAAATGCATTTTTTGTTTATTTTTTTAAACTTCAGTAAAACTTTTTATTTAATGTTAAACATATTGACTGAGGATCTTATTATTAATAATTAATAATGTGCTTGAAATACTTTCATTAAATATTATTTTTGGTATAGGAAATGTACTGAGAATGATTCAATATGTAAACAGATGCTTACATTTCAGGGATATATATATAACTTTTTAAATTATATTTATTAAAAAGATTATTGTTAAGATTTTAATCTTGCAACATGTTTGTGTATTACTTTAATTTGACATTCATTGTACATTAATTCAAAATAGTATAATATAAAAAAAATAATAGTATAAAATGTTTTATATTTTTATATCAATATTTAGTAATATTATTAAATATTTTATTTGCTCATAAAATATTCGTGTTAGGATTTAATTATAAATGATACTTTTTTATTCATTTTATTATCCTTTTATTTTGTTATTTTCTGATAAATTTGAAAGCAATTGACTGAGAATTATTTACCAGTTAAATAATTTCTGTGAAATATTAATATATCTGTTTTATGTTATATTTAAAAGTACAAATTTTCTTAAATAACAATTTATATTAAATATTAGCTTGAAATATCTATTGAATAAAAATTTGAAATTAATAAATTATGCTGAGATTGTCATGAATGGACCTCTTTTATGGATAGCGGAACGCTATTTATCTTGTTGTTTTTTTAAGAATATAAATTAGTAAAAATGCTTACAAAGTGATAATTAATATTAAATTATAAATTTATCAATTAAAAAAATCAATATGCCTAAAAAAACTATATGTTAAAATCAAGAATTAACACGTTTACATATGTGTAGCAGGATATTAATTATTTATTAATTTATTACTTAATCTTTGTGTTACTATTTTAATACCATTATTGTAATAATTCGAGTTATTGTTACTGATGAAATGTATTTCAGATTTTACTAGCTTCAGTTTATTTGTAATTAACTAAATGATAGTAAAAAGGAGAAGAAAGCATAGCTTAGCTTGTTGAATATATTTTCCTTACATTATTTTTCTTCTTTTATAAATTTTAATATATATATTATATATGGCTACCATATTTATAAAATTATCTAAATTGAACTTTAAAACATTTAATATCTTATAAAAAAATAATTTATAAAAGCCTTAATTCCATGTTGCTATATAAAAGAAAGCAGAATTAAAAATATTTTAAATTTTTTCTTCTTTCCAATAGCTTATATAACCTATCTTTTTGCTGCATACAACCTGAAAGATTTTGTTCTTGTGTCTTCTTAAATTTGGCTAGTTTACCTTATGTATTTTGTATATTCGTTCTATATAGTAAATTGTACTTTAAATATTATTACAGAAGAATGTTCTGTCTCTGAAACAATAGCAAAGTCGTGTGATACTACTTAATTAAAGAAAGATCTTGATGATTCGTCTATTAAGATCCCTGGTAAATTTTCTTGCAGTTTTTTTGCAAATTTCCTTTTTTATTCAATGTTATCGTATGCTGTTAGTAATTCTTTTTTATTTTTTGAATATTTATATTTTTGTAGTTATGCATTCCTTTTATAATTTGTCATCATGAATTTCATTATTGTTTCTTTTATCAAATGCATTAGTTATTGTCTTTAAACTTTTTTATTTACATCAGAGAACATCTTGGATATATAATAGGCAATTAACTAATCGTATAATCAACTCTGCGAAAATATCTGAATTCTTAACGAATTACAAATTCATGATAGATTTTTGTAAGAGCTGGACTCATTTATTCTAATAATCTGATTGCATATAACATTTATCAGTATTTGGTAAAAGTGAAGAATAGTGTGCCTTTTTCTGTACCAATCATGCCAAGTCTAATAAAACGGTTATTTTTACCACTTGATACATTAAAATTGTGATCTTAACTCATAAGCATTAGAATTTTGATTTTAATTTGAGATTTATTCAATCTGTAAAAGATTTTTAAAAAAACTTTTGAGATCACTATTGCACTTATCTTAACAATTACCAGGTCTGTCGCAAAATAGCCCTCGTGTTGCTTTAAACGAGGCGTTAATGTAACTAAACTTAACTTAACAATTTTGTAGAAGTTTTTCAAATTGGCTGCACCAGTCTGTTGTGCAAAGAGCAAAATTTATTGCACACAATGCATAATTTTTGAAAAAGGAGCTTTATATCGCATAATAAGTTTCATTGTCATTTGATAAGGTTTCTGTTCAATGCAAAAACTTGCCTTTTGCTCCAATATCCATAAACCCACATTCCTTGATTTATTTTAAAATGCTTTAGGAAGTTTTTATCCAGGTTTAAATCTCTTTAGTTAAGTTACAGGTTGTGTTTCATGTTTCATTCATCAATTTAACTGAGCAGAGATTTTTCCACTATATGTACATCAATAGATTATTGGAGAGAATTGTATAATGTCAGCTTTTTCTATTTTCTAAGTCAGTATTTTTTTAGAATCCTTTTTATATTAGTCGGGTCATATTCTTCTTGAATAGGAAGAAGTTGTAGTTCAAGACAACCCTGTTTTTAACTAAGCATTAGTGGATTTTTTTTGTCCATTTTGGAAAATGCATACTGTTTGATATGGGCTAAGAAGAAAATCTTTCCCATAATGTTGTTAGATTTGAAGTGCTGCAATAATGGTTTCTGCTAGTGTAATGTAAATCATTTTTACAGCTGCAGATTTTTCAATTTTGAATTGCAAATAATTACTGAATATACAAAATTAATATTTATTGTATTGATCATAAGTAATTTTTATGGATGCTCCAAGAAAAGAACAATGTAGGCTTAATATTTCATCACACAATACTCATGATATGGACATGAAAAATCTAGATTGATAGATTAATATTCTTATCTCAGAGTTTGATTTCTTTGTGGGCAGTTATTTTAGTAATAGATTAGCTAATTCCTCCAAGTTTGTATGAAAATACTATAATTTCTTTCATGATTCACATTAATTTCATCTCCTAAAGAACAATTGATATATTATTTCTTGCTTTAACCTCTACCTTTTATTTTTATTTCCACTTTCATAGATTTACAATTTATTTTTACAGAATTCCTTGATTTGAAATTTTTTATACATTTATTTGATATATTCTTATTTCTTCTCTCTTCTGTTAATTTGTTTGCAGCACTTTTTTCCTTCCTAGTTTATTTTCTGTTTTTGTTCTTATATTTGTACCTTGTATTTTTGTTTTATTTGTATCTTAATTATATTGTCTTGTATCTTGTGTGTATGTATGTATGTATGTATGTATGTATATAAGAAATTATGTATTTTATATACGTATAGTAAATGTATTGCATTTGAAATAGTCAAAGAATCTCTTCGATATATATTTCTTTCCTGTATTGTATTTGATACAAAGTGTGTTGTTCTAATTGTATTGTAACATTTATTTTTTCTGGAACTTATTAAAAATATGTTTAATGATTTGATAGTATGCTTTTTAAATCATGTAAAATTTTTATTTTTAGAACTTATGTTTTTCTTTCCTCATCTAAATTTTAATATTAAATTATTTATTAGTTGAAAACAAATTACTACATAATTTTCTGGTTGCCTTTAAGAAATATCCATTTGTGTTTTATTATTTTTACATAAATATTTCTAATAATGAATAATATGATTTTAGATTTAAATCTAGTAATATCTGTTGCAAGAAAAAAATATTTCTGAAAATCTTATTATATTAGTTTAATATTTCCTCATTCAAAATATTTTGATTGTCACTGATTTGTATCAATTTGTTTTTGCTTAGAAAAAGTATCTTTCTTTATCTTTTTTTATTCCTTTAATTTATTTTACTACTGACTACTTAAGAATTTTTATGGTTACTTGTGTAAACCATATTTGTTTTGATAGCAAATCCAAATCTATTTAAGATTCTTTACTTTATTTTAAAAATCAAATTTCTTTATTAAACAATTTCTGTTCAAATAAATTTATTAAATTGTTAAAATTCATTTTCCATATAAAGATGTTACCATTCAACCTATAACTATTTTTAAAATCATAGTTCAAACTAATTTTTAAATTAAACTGTGCCACATGCAACTAAGATTGCATCTAGTTTATGTAAATGTTCTCTTGCCGTGTTAACAGCAGCTTAGTAATTTATATTTTTTAGTGCTATTTTGCAGTGCTGGAACTTTACTTCTTTTTCTTTATAAGTATCAGACATTCAAATCAACAATGATAAATAAAGAAAATAAATTGATTGTACTTTAATTCTGAGCTCTGTTTAAAAAGAAGGGAGGGCTACCACACACAAGCATGTATTTTGTGCATATTCAAACACATATTTCATGTATGTGAAAAACAAAACATGCAAGTCTATTAAAATGTATCAGCTTTTGTGCTAATAAGAATTTGATGTTTAAAAATACCTTTTTCTTGAATTATTTATGAGATTTAAAAGAAGTTTAAATGCAATCAGTACTCCCAACAAATGAACTGGTCCCATAAGCTGTTTGTGTGTAGGCACACCGACCATAGTTTGATAGATATAATTTTAAATTGAATGAAAGTCCTATTTTAATCTTATACAGTTAAATATGTAGTTTCATTTTTTTTTAAATTTAATTCTTATGGTCTGTTATTAATAAAATGGAGGGAGAATTATTTTATTCAGATTTGGAATTGAATCTGTAAATTTTAAATAATTCTTCTTGTAAACACCCAATTAAACTTTTTCACTTGAGATAATTATGTAATTAGGTATATATTAAAAACTTTTGTGAACAATTGTTCAGTTAATTGCAAAGATATTATTTTAAAGGTGAGTTTAATTACTTAAAAATTATATGCAAGAGGATAGGTATAAATGTATTTATATGGATTAATAAAATGTGAATATATATATAATATGCATGGTGTTTGTGTGTGAGTGAGGGAGAGAGAGGGGAATAAATGTATAAAAATAGTTTTTAAAAATCAGATGTCCTTGGAATATATGTATTTTTAATAAAGGTTTGGTAAATTTTAACTTGTCCATCCCTAGTTTCATTAATCACACTTTTTCTTCTTGTTCTAATGAAATTATATATCGTTTTCATATAGTTATATTTGAGTATTTTAGCGTGATGATAAGCATTCAAAATATTGAATCTGTAGAAGGAAGAAAAATATAAGAAGTAAAATAGTGTCAATGTTCTAGTTCCGAGTCTTTTTTTTTTTTTTTGTCATCACTTCTGTTTAACATAAAACTGACACATACATAAACACATAAAATATTTCACTCTTTCTTGCTTTCTTTTTTACCAAATATGATATCTCAAATACATTAATAAAATAATAAGAACTATTGAATATTTTTACTTGTCTACAATCAATCGCTATATGGATTACAACAACAACAAAAAAAATAGTTAACTGTAATATGATCAACACAAAAAATAGTTAACAATAATATGATCAACACAAAAAAGTTAACAATAATATAATCAACACAAAAAAAGTTAATATGCTATTATGCTCATTCAAATAATTACTGGTCTAATCATATTTAGAGACAATATGCATGAACTGAATTTAATTTCCATTACCACTGATTAATGTACTGTGCCATAAAACAGCAGATTTAATTTGCAAAGATATATAAAGCTTCATTGGCATTAAATATTTTTTGTTAACAAAAACAAAGCTGCTTTTGCATTTTAGAAGCATTTGTAATGTAAAATATAAAATTTTGCATTTTTAAAAACATTTTGAATTTATAATATACCGTGCTAAATCTAAAAATTTCAAACTATATTCATGATATATATTGAGATTTGTATTTATAAAAAGTTAAATTATTGCTACATTAATGATTTCCAAAAAGAAATATACTTTTCAGGATGTTTATTGCCACTACATGCTAACATGTTACCTGAATACATTTCTTCATCTCTTACCTTTGTTTAATTGTTCATTTCCTGTTTTTTGAATTGGGATGTAATATTTCTTTTTCTGGAATATTACTTTTTTGGGGAAGGAGAGCAGTTACATTTTTTATCATGTATACAATTTTAATTTATTGCATAGAAGCATATTCTGAAACTTACTTTTGAATAGTAATTTGTAAACATTTCTTGTGCAAGATCCTTGTTTAATAGATTTATTATTAATGTTTATATGAGCTGTACTGAAAATTTGGCATTTGTGATTGCAATGATTTTATTTGCTTATTTATGACTGTAATATTTAAAATACTGAAAATATAACCTTGAGTAAAAATTGCTGGAATATTTGTAATATTGCGGAAAATAAATATTTAGATATGAGTCATGAATATTTTAATAAAACATATCAATACAGTTTGATCTAATGCATTTCAGCAATATTTGATTCTTGGTATTTTTCTTTGAAATAATGGCTTTTTTCTGGGAGTACATTATTTTTAAAACTTTGTCAGTTAATTGAACGAAAATTTAAATTTTTGTTTGTATAACACATGGTGTCATTTGATAATAAATTTGAGACATATTGATTTTAAGATTAAATAATATTTATAACAAATTTTAAGAGTGTATTAAAGTAATAAAAAGTGTTATATATATATCTACAAGTATAGTTAGGGGAAACATACTAGTTAGGTTTTTGTTTCCATGAATCATATTTAGTAGAAAAATTGATTATTTACTTTTTTTTTTTTACCTTTAAAAAGGTTGTGTGGATTAGGTAATTGAAAATATTAGATTGTATCTTGTATGTAAGATATTTTTATCTTATATTTTCATGAAGCAAAATTAAATCATTTAGTGAAATCGCCTAATTCGTAGCATATTTCTAAATTTAAAAAATGTGTAAATATTTGTTTTATATATCTTATATAAAAGTTTCCAAAATTTTTTAGAGTCCTATGGTGACTGGCATAATGCCAATTAGCACTTCTGATGTTATAGAATTGCTCTGCACATTAGCAGAGGAGGAACGTTTAAAGGTGACATTGAGTGAATCACTTAAAGGTGGTCTAATTACTGGCATTGCTGCAGCATTAGGAGCTTTTCTTCTTGGACCAATGGGTTTACCAATTGGTAATTACTTTTAATTATATATCCTTTTCTCTTTAAAGGCTGTTAAAGCTTTTAAAACATATTTTGCTAAACACATTTTACATGAGATTCCATTGAACTCTATATTTTATTAATAAACATTAATATTGTTTATGATGGAGGGCTTTTCTAAATATTTATTAATTTTATTAATAATCATTTAGAATAACCTTTAAATTATGTATCAAATATATTTTTTAAAATCTATTATTCAAAAATAATGCTCCAGTTTACAGTCTGTTAAGATTGCAAAAATACACGTCTGGAAATTAGATAGCCGTATAATGCTTAATAAACAACAAATCAGAATTGTAAATGTATCATATAAAGTTCAACCCTGCTGAAACTTAACATTGAAATAGAAGGAAGACTTTTTTAAAGCCTTTTAATGGCAAAAAGAGATTTAAAAAAATGTACTATCCTTCCAACAAATTTGAAGAAAAAGAAATCATAATTTTATCAATCATAATTGTTTTCCAGATAGTATTAAGCTGTTCAAAAATATAGTACCACACTAATCAACCACATAATTCTTTATAGATATATTGTAAACAGTCTTTATTAAAGTGAATAACATGTTTTGTTCAAGAAAATTAAATATAAAATTCAGTGTTATTAAAATTCTCAGGTCAGAAACCTAAGATAAAGTCTTTATTGAAAAGTCTAAAAGGTTGTAAAATATTTTAGAGTCCTATAAAAACTCAAAGTAGTCTCTTTAATAGTAAGGCATTTTGCTGAATATTCATCAATTTTGCAATGTGAATAGGATAAAGTGATAATTTGTACAGTGATCTCTTAGCTCAGATTTTTATTTATTTTTTTCTTTTAAGACTATCTAAAATTTCATTAAAAAAAGATGTATTATAAATATTTCAAATATTATATGTCAAATGTATGGATAAAATATTTTTAAAATTAATCCAAAATAGAAAAAAAATGTATGGCAACAAAAATGAGATTGCTAAAATAATTTTGAATTTTAAGATAAAATAAGTTTTTTTTTTTTTTTTTTTGGAAGTTATAGTAGCAAAGGGGAAGGGGGAAAATAACTTATATTTCACTGTATGATCAGTTTATCATAGAAGATATTTTAGGAGATTGAAAATTAGATATTGACCATAGTGGTATCTTGAACTTTTATTGTGAGCTAAAACTTTTAGTTAAATATATATTATATTTTCACATAGCAACTTTAATATGTTTATCTCATTTAATCTGATTTTGTTCTTGCTAAAAAGTTTAAATATATGAATACTAATCTGGAAAAAAAATTTTTCTTAATAGAATCAATTTTTTAAAAAAATTTCTAGTCAAAAAAGAATCTGTTGCTAAATAAATAAAAAGTTAGTGAAATTGAAATTTATTTCTTGATTATTTTTAAAATCCCTAAAAAATAATTTAATATCAATTTTGAAACAATTAATATTTGGGAATGAATATGCTTTGATATTTTGCTGATGAATGAGATATGTTTGTTTTTACATGTCTTTGGTGTCTTTGTTAAATTTGACTGCAGAGAATTTTTTAGAAGAATAAATTTTAAGGAGGAAATTTTTTAAGTGAAACAAAATGTAACAAAATTTTTAAATATTAACTATGAATAATTATGGCATTTCCATTTAAAATTATAAATTTTCTCGTGTTTTTTTTTTCAGTGGATTGATTATTATTATTATTCAATTAAATAGAAATAACTAAACTGTCTTAACATAAATTGTCTTTTGCTTTCATTTATTTAATTTAAATTAATTGCAGGAAAAATCAACATGCAAATTATGAAGGGAAAAAAATTGCACTCAGAATATTATGGTATATAAAAAAAATTATTTTTATTACTTTGCTTCAGCAAAGTAATTTATTAAAACAATAGAATTAATTACTATCAGAAGCTCTAAAACCCATTGATAGCATCTTTAAACTTCTATGCAAAAAAAAAAAAAAAAAAAAAAAAAACAACCACCCCAAAGAATTAATGATAACATCAAGAGCAAAGAGCAGCATAATATGCTTTGCATTTTTTTATTTTCCTGTCAGTCTATCTTGTATAAGTTGTTTTTTGGTATTCGCTTAATGCAATAATTAATCAACATTTTCTCAAATGGTAATAAATAAAAGATTAATATACGTATTAATTTGTATTTTTTCAAAGTTTGAAACAATTTGTTTTATTAAAATGTACAGTTAAAATAATAATTTTATTTTAAATGTGGTCTTTAGGTGGAGCTCTTGGAGGAGGTGTGGCTGCTTTTACTTGTGGCAGCAAATTTCAGCCTGTGTCGCAAGTTATTGCTACTATGTCACAAGAGAAAAGAGAGCATCTTGCTAACAAAATAAGGCAGATAATGAATAAAATTGATGTGACAGATGTAGTTGTATTTGCAGCTTTAGTATCTGGTGACTGTTCAGTGCGAAGCAGAGTTGTTGGTGAGCTGGTGGATTATTTGAGGCATGAAATGTCAATGGCTCTTGTAGAGTGATTTTTGGATTTTTCATATTTATTCTGTTTTCTCATGTGCTCATATTGATACCAAATCCTTGACACTGAATTTGGATTGTTTTATGTGTATCATGTGTCTGTTTTGCAAGCCTATTGGTTTGAACTGTTGATGTTTGTTTCAAACGGTTCAGCTCAATTTCTGAGGGATATGTGATAAACGTGTGTTTTTTTTTCATACAGTTATTATTTCTCTTCAATTAGTTTTAAATCATTGGAAATGAATGTTTGATAAATATTTAAACTAGTGGTTCTCATGCCAGTGGAAAGCACAGTTGTTAAGTTGCCGAGCTAAGTTTGTTGGAAACCATATAAATTGAATGTAGTAGCACGATGTGTGAAGTTATATTCCAATTATTTCATTAAATGCATAGGGTTTTCCCAACCCTTAAATTAATGATGTCATAAGTAAATACATTAAACAAAATTAACCATTCTTAATTTAATTAAAATTTGCTAATTAACATTAAATTAACCATTTGATATTGTCTGTGCAATGAAATCTTAATACTTATTGTCTGAGAAACTTTTCATGTTTTAATTTTTGATTTCTTCATTAAATAATTAGAAGCTATGAAAAAGATGATTTTTTTTCAAAAACAAAATTGGAGAGTGGGATGGATTGTTACAAACTGGTATTAATCATGTTAATTTTCTTGATTTAGAGATATCATTTTGGAGTGATAATGTTTTCACTGTTTACATTACATTATATTTAATTTTTAATTTATCACAAATACTTATTAGAAAAGTTGAAAAAAAAAATCATTTCGATTGTGCATTTTTATCCTACAAAATATACTTGTGCCAAAGTTGTAAATTTAACTTTGACTTATTCTTTAATGTACTTTTTCTATAATTCATAGAACGAATGAACAAAAAATGAATTTTTTGTTATTATTAGGGATGGCAAAAAGTTTGATTTTAAATTATCAATATACCTTCAATCTATGTGATATACACATTGTACTTTTTTGAGTTTTGACATTTTGTTTTTGTCTTATTACAAGATGTAAAGTGCTCTTTGATGTGTGACATGTATTCTTTGAGCATATGCTGATTTGTTTTCAAGAATAAACAGTCTCATGTCCTTCTTACTTTGTAAAGATTGAAATCTTTCTTCCATTGATTCTTTTTTTACTTGCATTACTTACAGAATTCATATTTTAAATCCATGAACTAAAATTTCAAACTTAGACATCAAACATTAATGTTTTTTTACAATTTTTAGAATTATAGTTTTTCTCTGATTTCTTAAACTGTAAAATGTAGTTTATTTTCTGCTTTAATTGGTTTTATTTGTTCTATCCTGCCATAATTAAGTACTTTATGAAATAAATGATTTTATATTGAGCAATAATGTATATATGAAATTACATATTTAGAAATTGCCTGCTTTTAGATAAAAAGTGACTTACTTGTAATTTATTATCAATTTTTCTAGTTAATTTCTAAAACTTATTTTGTGTTTCCCTGGTTGAGAACCACTTATCAATTCATAAAATTTCTGATTTGATAAAAGTATTCGACACTATTTGATTGAAAAACAGTATTATTTGTAGTCCATTCTTAATGAAACTGCATTACTCTTTTCTTCTGTATGTGGCAAAATGCCATTGATTCTAGCATTTGCTATTTATATATATTTATTCATTTAAATAAAAATTAACATGTTTTATTGAAGATACATTATCCAGCCATATTAAATTGATTGTTGATTCTTTATTATCTTGACTTATAAAAATGCGAGCATATTTTTGTAAGTTTGTACGTACATATATATGAATTTCCGAGAATTAGATGTGAAGATTTCATGTCCATGTAAGAGGATGCATTTTCATGATTTCTGTTAAAATATTTATTCAAGTCCATATGGAATTTGTAAAACTATGAGTGTGTTTAATAATAATAATAATAACTTTTTTATAAAATATCTTATTTTGGGAAAAAAACTGAAAATTAAGATAATATTTAAGATCATGAAATCTGCTCTGCTTTTTATGAACAGCCATTCCCACAATTTTTGATAAATGTTTGCAATTTAAATGAAAAAAAAAATGAATTTTACAGAATTAAAAAAATATTTGTTCATATTTTTACCGTGAAAATTATTTCGAAGGAAATTTACTTTGAGAATTTACTTGAGAATTGAGATTTATAATTAGATATGTTTCCATACCTAGCTTAATTTCTAATAAGAATATTTATTTTTAAATATTTTTTTAAATGTGTACAATTTTAAGTTATTATATTCTGAAAGTTAAGAATTTAAGTAAGGATTAGTTCTTACTTATATGAATTTGATGTTTTTTTCCCCTCACCCTTACCTTTAAAGATGAATATAAAAAATGGGACTTAACCAGAGAAAATGCCTCCATTTTAATGGTAAGAATTCTGTTGCCTCAATCAAATGGGAAAACTAAAATTTTGAACAGCATAATAATTTACTTTTATTTTAGCACAATCTTAGTAATTAGCCAGATTTCATTTATTATATTAAAAAATACAAATATTTAAATTCTGTAATAGTATGAGCTTATCTCGTAATTTTTCTTAATCTGTTTTATCTCAACATGTATGAATTATATCAGTATTAAAATATATGTATGTACTGTCGTAATACATTTGGATCATTTTTCTTAATTCAAAAAAGGATTGGTTGGTTTTAATTCTTATATTCTTAGTTATAGAAGCACTGAAATTATTGGCAGGTTTTTGAGATGTCCTTTAAATATTTTACTGAAAAGAAAATGTTTGTTTTCAATTAAAAAATATCTCAAAAGGTGTATTGGTACAAAGCCTTTTAAGAAGTTCAGGAGTATCATTTTTATGATAGTCCTTATATATTCATATTTTTGAAAAAATATTTGTTTCATAAAAAATTGTTTTTGAAATGTTGTGTACATCTTAGCAATGCTAAAACAATATTTATTTTGCTTACTTACATTTGATTGGTATATGCAGTTATTTTTGTTGCACAGTCCTAGCCCTAAGGGTCAACTGAGCTTTAATTTTCTTAAGAGCTATTTGTATTTATTTGAGAAGTAAAGAAAAGTTGAAAGGTTAATTGAATATTTCTGCCTTTTGGAATTTTATATGTTTGTTATGTAGTTCTTATGCAAAAATATACAATTTTATTGTTCTTTATAGTGTTTTTGTTAGCTAATTATATATATAAAGTGTGTACAGATGTTTGTGTTATTCTCAAAATTCAATGTATTCTTTTTTATTATTATTGATATGATTATTTGTTAAACTAGTCAGTTAATCCAAATGAACCTAGTTTAAAATATTGAACTGAGCAGGTTAAGATTGTGTTTTTTACCTGTGCTTGTGATTGAAGTCAGCTCATTAAATTCATTAAGGCTGTGTTCTTTAGAATGAATCTAATCTTCCATACATGTTCTGCTTAAAATTCTTACTTAGTTTTCCTCCCTTTTTTGTAGAATTGTCATTTGTCATTTTACATATTTAAAATTTTTAACAATATATATTATTTCTTTTGTTAATTACACATATATATAGTATCAGCTAATCTTTTATCTGTATTTCAGAAATTGAATATAAATAATTGATGTAAAGTTTGTCTTTTTAAAATAAAGTTATATAATTTGGTACATTCGTTTCTTTTTAGATTCTTAAATATACAGATAAAATATCATGAAGCAAATCTGACTTATGGCTATTATAAAATACCATAACTTAAAATTCTTTTAACAACAAAATGAGGGAAGCAATGTAAAATTTTGGGGGAAAAAAAAGGTTCAGAAATTTAAATTCTGAAAACTTCTTGTTCTAAATTTGTGGCAATATTGAAAAAAGAAATTGCCCCCACTTTTTTTTTTTTCCTTCGTGTGTGTGTTTTAGTATTTTATATTAACTCAAACCATATATTTATATATATATATATATAATATTTAAAAAGCTATGTTATGTTTTTTGTTTGTTTGTTTCTTCATGGCATGCTAACATTCATCTAGTTGGAATTGAAAATTTAATGAAACATTTCTTTCTTAGTTTATGCTTCTAAGTTTACAAATACCAATAAATGCAGAAAAAAATAAGCCTAATAAAATATGTACTAACATATAAAAATTGGCTTTTGTCATATTCAAAAAATTATACAAACTAAAAGAATAGCTAAGCAAATAAGCATCTCAATAGAAATATCTATCAATAATTTTGATTTTTTCTACTGTTAATTTATTTTAATAGTAAGAACAATGGCTATATTCTTTAACTCATCTTTTATATGCATTTCTAAACTATGTATGTTGGATTTCAAAAATGTACTGAAATAACATATTTATAAGTGAAAATATAACTTATTCATTAAAATTCTATTTGAGAAAGAAAGAAGCTTGGGCAAAAATCTTTTTTATATGTACACATGATAATATTAAAATTTCATGTGAACATTAATAGTTTTTACATTTTGGCCATTAAGCTTTTATTTTCAATTAATAGCATATTTTATAAATTTTAATATTGGTATACATTTATAAATCAATTATCAAATGAACAATCTGACATGATTAACAAACTTAACAAATGATAATTCAATAAAACATCATCAATAGAAAACTTTAAAAAAATTATAAACTTGAATGTAGTAAAGTTTTCTTTATTTGCTATTTTCTAAATCATTCTTTTTATATTTTTAAATATTGGCACAATACTTCTATATAACAATTAACATCTAATATAAACTAATTATCACATGAATGATTTGTTATGATACATAAACTTAACAAATATTAATTCAATAAAAGATCATTGATGGAAGCCCATTCAGAAATATTCAACATCCAAAATTATAACGAATATAGTTACATTTTCTTAATTGCTATCTTCTTAATCATTCTTTTTATAACTGAACATTTTATATTTTAAAATGTTAGCACAATGTTTTTATATAGCAATTGACATCTAATATAAAATAAATGATTTAATATGATATATAAACTTAACAAATAATAATTCAATAAAAGATCATCGATGGAAGCCCATTCAGAAATGTTCAACACTTAAAAATCATAACTTGGATACAGTAAAATTTTCTTTAATTGCTATCTTCTTAATCATTCTTTTTACATCTTGAGCTGTTCCCCAAGATAATGCAACACCATGACTTCCATGACCATAGTTATTCACTATCTATAGAGTAAAATATAATAAAGTGTTTACAAAAGTTCATATGTATGATATATTACCTTTAAAGATAAAAATTAAAGCCACAGTTATAAATTTCTGAAATAACTTCCAGAAAGCTGCATTCACCAAAAGAACATATAAAAAAATTAACTTACCAAACGATAACTATCACCATGTTTGATAAAATTAGTATCAACTCTAATAGCAGGTCGGAAAGGTCGTAGTCCAACCCAATCATACAGAATTTCAGCATTCTAGATTAAATATAATGCACCTATTAATTTTTTGCAAGTTTTATAAGAAAGAAAATGAAGGTTAATCAGAAATGAGTTTTAAGTTTAAAAATATCTTGAAAAATAAAAAAAGCACATATACATTATCAAACTATGATATAATTAAAAATACAAAAAGAAAAAAAAATTATTTATACTAAAATATTTTTATATATTTATTTATTGTTATACTCATTTCCAACAGATGATCAAAGTCTCAATATCCATTGGCTTAAAAAATAAGACAAAGCTAAATATCTAAAACTATACATTTTAAATGCAAATAAAAATTATTTTACTTTAGATTTTCAAATGTTTTTCTGTTAAAGAGTTTTGCTAAATATTTATTGAAGATATATTATCTAAGTTTGTGAAAAAAAAATGGCATGAATGTGTAAATTCAACAAACATTCTTTTATTTTTCCTACATATGTATACTAAAATACTTATGAGCAGTATTATAAATATTCCAACATTCTTTTACATTTAGATAACTTACATTTTAGGGGACATTTAATTAACATTTCCCTTTTTGAAAATGATCCAGTTTTAAAATGTTTAAAAATAATAAAGTATGTTTTTATCAAAAATTTAATAAGAGATAAAATATTATTACCTTCAGGCTTGGAAGCAATTGTGTGCATTTGTCATAAATATATTGTTTTTGATATAAATCAACTTCCATTGACCATCTTCCATAATCTTTAATACCTCCCAAGGTTACATAATCTTTTCTATAAAGATATATTATATGTATAAATTAATGACATATTTTGAACTTCTAAAATCCTTCAACATCACAAAATTAAAAATAGTTATTCTAAATTTACAAAGCATTAAAATTCAATTTTCAATGAAATAGTATGAAAATTATAAATTTTGTAGAAAAATGGGTCAAAAAGAATATTATTTCAGCTTAAAATCCTTTTAAATTATCATAATAAGAAAAATGATAATGATAATTTACTGATTTTAAAAATAAATTCCATGATTTTTATCAGGTACTCAAATTTACTATAGTCTTTAATAAATTTTGAAATGGCAAATATTTAAAAATCAGTAAACAAATGTAATTAAATGGAAGATAAATGCTTTAAAAAAAGACTAAAATTTATAAATATAATAAGAAGAAATTATAAATTAAATTTCAAAATAGCATTTGTTTCCTTCCATTACAGATTAACTGAAAGCAGATGGAATACATAATCTTATATCTTTAAAAAAATATACAGATGGATAATTAACTTTCTAAATGAAAAATCTTAGCAAAATTCCACATTCCAGTAAGAACATGAAAAAAAGACATTAATTAAAATTCTCATTGAACATTAATTTTTTATCTTAATTTTAATAGGAAACAAAAATTTCTTTTACATCAATATTTTTAAAGACAGAGGTGAACGATTATCTTACAATGATGTACAAGGTTATTTATTAGATACTATAATCAATAAGCATTCAATGTTCAATACTTTATCATAAATTTGCATAAAAGTACATACAACAATATATATTAATATAATAATATTATATAATAATATTTATATCATAATATAATAATTAATATAATAATATTTATATCATAAAATATATACATTTAAAAATATTGAAAGTCAATTATTTATCATAAACCTATATACAAGAGAGGAAAAAAATGGAACTAAAAACTCTTAAAAGTCATATAAATTGGAAGTTATTGTGAATTAATTTTATATAGATTAAGAATTTACAAATTATGTCATTACAATCAGTTTTTTTAAAAAAAGAAATGAATTTGGTAAAAAAAAAATGTAATTAGCAAATCATATATTAGGGAATTAAGGAAAAGGGGATGATGCATTGACATTTTTTTCCTACAAGAATATTTAAAAATCCTATAACTAAACAACATAAAATAAGTCTTTCAGTATTTGATATATTGCATGTGGTTATAGATACAAAATTTGGACACAAATTAATATTTATAACTTTCATAGAACTTTTGTATTTACTGTCAAATATTTCCTTAATCCATAAAATATTACTTTAACACTATGTTTCCATAAATTTAAAAATGTGCCACTATGAAAATCTAACATCATTAGATATAACAAAATTTTCTAGTTAATTAATGAACATATAATACTTTTCAAAACAGAATTTATGTTACGAAAAAGAAGTAAAATATTTATCTTAGGAGAAACTCCCTACATATCAAATGCTAGATGAAACTTTCACACATTCTTCATAAAACAACTTTTACATTCCTTGATAACAAAGTGGAAGGTCTGCTTTTGATAAATATTTATCACTGAATAATATACCAAATTACGCATATTTTTTAGATTTTATTTTTAAATTTGAATAAAGATGCTTAAAGTGTTACATTAGGTCAGTGGTGGATTTCCGCATAGGTGTTGAAGGCAATTGTCTCATGATTTGAGATATTCCTCAAAACCTATATTGTAGTGTTGAATTGGCAGCATTTTTTTTTCACTGTAGATTTGTTCAGGGTTATTCCCTTTTACACAAAAAAAAGGAAAAGAAAGAAAGGAAAGAATCTAAATGAAAAAGAAAAAAAAAAACCCAAATATTTGTGGAAATAACAAGAAATGGAAAAATAAATAATTTCAAAAATAGTGATATTCAAGAAATTTCTAAGGAATTAAAAAGATTGGAAAAAAAAAACTTAAATATTAAAACCATTTGTTCTGAATAAATTGCAATAAGATTGACGAAATCACATAATTTGAATACTTTTATTAACTGAATGAGGAATAGTATAACAGGACCAGGGATGATCTAAGCGCTTTTTTTATTTTATTTCAGAAGCAAATGAGCAACTAGGTTTTATTTATTTGATTTACAAGGATAGTGTACTCAATGTATAATAATTCTTCTTCTGTCAAATTCTTATTAAAATATTTCTCTCATGATCACTTCAAATTTGTTTGCAAATTTATGGGATCCATTTTCCCATAAATCAACATTTCTCAGCTAACATAAAATAAAGAAAAAAGAAGAGGGGGGGGGGAGTATTTTGCAAAAAATGTTAGGGACATTCCCTGCACCAACAGAAGGGTGTAACATGAACCTAACTCTTGACCTTAGATCGAGGGAATGACTTTGTAGAGTTTTGTAGAAATTTCTGGGCATTTTTATTTCCTGTTGTCTACATTTTCATTAAAGTATTTAATTTTCAAGTATTTTATTTTAAATATACATTTATACTTAAATGTAGCAATAATAATTCAAAGTTATTTTGAATTAGTCTGTTATTCCAATAATGCAAAAATTTTAATAATAATAATGTATTTTAAAGCTGCAAATAAATTGTGTATCAAGAAATATTAAAAAGAATGAGTCACTTATTGTAATTCTCAAAAGTTCAAGATTTATACAAAACTTTTGTCGATGTAGAGGTATTAGAACCTTGGAAAGCGTTTTAACTTCATAGAAATCTGCACAATATTCTCATACAAGAATTTCTTAAATTCAGCCAAACAATTCATAAAATAATAAAATTCATCATCCAAAATATAATCCTGTTTTCAATAAATCTAGTGCTTTGATCTTTTCAAAAGTTGATGACAAATTCTCTGAGGTGGTGATGGAAAGGCCTTAAATTCTGTTGGAAATATGTTGGGAAAAAAATTCTTTCAGAAGAAATTTTTACAGCTTTCTTCAAATTGACAAACCTTCACTATTTAAACAGAGATGTAAAAAAACTGAATTTGTACATAAATAGGTAATTATAGTTGCATATAAGCTTAAATATTTTAGATCCCAGTCAACATCAATTTTGAGGAGTAAAAATCTCATTGCTTTTAAATAATTGAATTACAGCAAAACACAAAATTTAAAAATTGACCTGAAGAACGCAGTGTTATTGCTGCAAAGCGACAAAATGAAAAATATAATTACAGATGTAACTGTGTACTTCTCGAGCTGATGATACATTTTACCAAATAAATAAAGTGATGAAAACTGCTTACATTGTAACATTGTTAATATGTGCTTATGAAAAAAGTTTTAACGCATTTCAGTTTGTAAAAAATTATAGGCACACTATGTTTGTTCTGCGAAGATTTCAAAGTGTTATTTCATAGTAGCATGCTAATAGTGTTTGGAACACGTTGAGAATATTACGTCATATAGTAGAAAAGCCTCCTAAAATGTTACCAAACAGTCAAATTCAGTTGCACTAATATAATCATAGCTTTTACCACTTTGTACCTCCAGTAAAACATAGCATGTTTGTGATAATATCAAATTTGTAATTTCATATTCATTGATAATAATTTAAAACTCCTTTTGTGTGTGTGCAATGGGAAATATGCCATTGAACATCTGAGAATGGACACAAAACTGTGCTATCTATTTATAAATATGCAAATTAAATGCTTTTCTTGTGTTTAAATATGCAAAGTATGCTCTAATATTTCTACACACAAATATAATTCTACATATTGTAACGAATGTAATAAGAAAGATAAAATATTCTTTAAAATGTTGATATATACATATAACATGTGGTATCTTAACATAATTCAAAGATAATTTTACTGTCAGATCGTATTTCTGTATTTTGTTTTAACCAAGTTAAAATATCACTAAGCAAGGAATAGTATTACATGATTTGAAACTAATTTTTTCATAACATTATTATTTTACTCAGGAAAAAACAGAAGCATCAAACTTAAAATACTACTTGAACAAAACTCCTTCTAAAATTAC
This sequence comes from Argiope trifasciata, assembly GCA_026543055.1. Lineage (NCBI taxonomy): Eukaryota > Metazoa > Arthropoda > Arachnida > Araneae > Araneidae > Argiope > Argiope trifasciata. The sequence goes on from JAPMOQ010040473.1 coordinate 1,247,951, forward strand.
ATAAGTTATAAATTATTTTGCTTGATATCTCTCTCACTCTCTTTTTTCCCTGCTTTCTGAAATCTTATTCAGTTGCTACTATAACACTGTCTTGTTATGATCAGAACAAAAAAATCATAGTAGCATAAAAAAAAGCGAATTCTTTCTATAACCATTTGAAATAAAATGTATCATTTTAAGAAGTTCCATGTCTGATTTCTTTTTCCAATAAAATATTTGGTGACCAGTTGATTCCCTGCAATTAACAGAGTAAAATATTTTAATTAAATAGCTATGCTCTAATGGTTCCCCTAGCAAAATGTTTTTAAACTTTAAATTTTATATATATATATATATATATATATAACTCATTTTATTTTAGAAACCTTACATTATTTTATTCATTACTCATTGCTATATGTTTCTTTAACTTTTTTCTTTTCTTTTTCTAATTTAAAAAATATTCTAATTTTAATAATAAAATAATAAATAAATAATAATCTAATAAAAAATATTCTAATTCACAGAGAATTAATGGTTTTTATAAACTACCAGAGCTTGTTTATTTATAATTTTTTAAGCTTTAGGCTTTGCTTTCATTCAATCCATTATTTATAACAGTGTTTTCTGAGAACCATGACAAGCTAATTTGGTGTGTGCATGCGCAATCCTTTACAAAGAAAATGATTTTTATGTCCATTCAACAGGACCATAGTTACAATGGTTAGATGTATTAGACAATGTTCTGTGATTATAAATAAAAGAATTATGATTGAAATTCAACCTCATAGGCAAATCAAAAATTAATACTTTGAGAAAAATTATTAAATACGCACAGGCAATATTTACCCAGGAATAATGTATACTGTATCAGCATAATAAAAGTTCTTGACCCATGGAGCTTTAACCTGAAAAAGTTCAATGTTAATTTAATATATTATTATTCACTCAAAATAAGTATACATACAAGTAATGATTCTGAATACAATTTCTTTAAAAACGTTAATACTGTCTTTAATTTGGATTGCGTAAAGTACACAATTTTGCTAATGTATACAAATATACATTAGCAAATGTCGACTTTTAAAAAGCTGAAAAGATAAACATTCAGAAAATATGTATAACTAAATTATCAAAGTTGGCACACAAAAAAAAACTATTATCAATTATTCTGAAACACACATTAATGCCTAGTTCAAAACTTGACATTATTAATATTATAGCAAGTTGGATTTTATCTTTTGAATAAGGATTTAAAAGTATTTTTTGAGCATTGAGTGTACTTTAAAAAAAAAAAACACTCAAACAAATCCAACATATTTCTTTTAATTTTAATCAATAAATAACTGACTGCATCATCCAAAAATTAATCAATAGTACAACAAAATGACTAAAGGTTTATAGTAGAATATTATGAGTAAAATTTTAAGAAAACAATTTGCTTTTTTTTTTTCCACCTTCACAAAAAAATTTGTTGACCCATATTTGCAATACTGTATAGTCATTAATAATTCACCAATACAAAATTGCAAATAACTCAGTATCTATCTTATAACAATTTCTTATGATGATCATATTTGGAACCATTCCCCAAAATTTCTACTTGCTTCTTGTACTAAAAAATCAACTTCCTTTTTTTTTCCCAAAAAAATTGAAACTCAATATACGATCCAAGAAACAAAATATTCAAGAAAATGATCAGAAGAATATTTCCATCAATCATTTCACATCCTGGTTAAGAAATTAACAGAGGGAAAGAGAGACAGAAGAAGCAACACTCATTCTTGATCCTTTTTACTTTGATACTGAACTTAACACAAATGTTAGCACATCCTTTTAACATTTACTACAATTTTTCAATAAAAAAATTTGAACAAAAATAGGCAAAAACCAAAGATGATCAAACAGTTTTCAAATTGTCTCTTGTAAATGACCTTTATAAAAAATATGCTAAAAAATTGAGCAATTTATATTAAGATTAATTTATTAGCACAATTTTCAATACAAAGAAAGTAAAATATTTGCTTAAAATATAAAGAATAGCATTTCAATGTCAATAAATTTACTAACAACAATTGTTTGCCCTCTCACAGGTGTCAACATCTTATCTTGAAGGAGGTCTTTAGCTCCTAGGCCAGCACAGTTCACAATAATGTCATAATTATCAGGAATCTGAAAAAAATTACTAATTATTATCACTGCTTCTTTAACCCTGCACCAGTTGTGCTCTATAAAGTCACATAAAAGGTTGGGCGGATTACAATTGTAGTCCATTTTCAAATCAAAATAAAACTCCAAACTAATTAATCAATATTCTTTAATCAACTTTAAACATAACAAGGCACTTCTTCTTAATTACTTTTTAAACATCAAACTCACTTAAAGTTACTATTGTAATACGTGCGACCTGTGCAGGGTTAATAACCCATTAGATTACCATAAAACTAAATGAAAAATCTAAGGTCAATAAAATATATAATTGTTTAAAAATATAATACTTTTTCTGAATCTATTTTCTGTTAATTGACATTTCAATGAAATATTTTATGGAACTTAACATAATTTGTTACATCGCTCTTTATTGTTATTTATAAAATTAACAATTAAAGTATCATCACATAATATTTGCTGATTATCAAATTTAAAAAAAGGATTGATGCACATATAATCGATGATAAAAAGCAATATTGAATTAGAATATTTATACTAATTTGTTCATACTGAATAATTAAATATTCTACATGGAATAATAATAAAACTCTACAAGTACAGTTAACCACAAAAGTGTTGAACTTTCTAATTAAAGTCATGCAATTTAATGAAACATGAAACAACTTGTATATCATTAATTTTATAAAGGAAATGATTTAAGTTGATTGAAAGTAATTTTTATCTCTACTGATAACCAACATTAATGTGTATTAGGGCAATCTAAAAGCCAAAACATTGTATCAAAAGCTTCCAAATATGTATATGTACTGGAAAATGGGAATCTGAAACTTAGAAGTAAAAGACTTTTAAAAATTTGTTCAAATTCATTATAAATGAAGCATGATTTTGGTGTTTTTTTGCAGTTGCTTTCGAAAATATTACAGCACAAATGTAACGAAATCACTTTATACTGCAAAGTATTATCTTTTTTAATGAATGCCAATTTTTTGCAATACTTTTTCTTTCTGTTTTTAAAATAATTTCTAAAAAGTACTTAAATCATATTTTACAATAATATATTTCATTGTTTGAATGAACTGTTTTCATTGTTTTTCTTAATATTTCAGCCTGACTTTATTTTTTTTTCATTGTTGATGATCAAGATATGAAGATTCTCTCTCTCTTTATTTTTTTTTGTATTGAGTATATTTCTGTATAAGATATGCTGCCAATAGAAGTTTTGATTTTTTTTTAAATTATAACAATATTTTAATTTAAAATCAAGCAATGGTAAAAATTGTTTAAAGGTGCCCATTTCAAAACATCATTGCTTTTCCTGAAATAATCGGAAGTATGGGTACATAAAACATTAAGGAAATATATAGCACAATAAACAGAATGGCGTGAAGCTTCTAAAATATTATGAATTTAAAATTTGAAATTTAAAAATGTTTTGTAGAGGAAACCCTCAAGATATGGTTACCTAACAGAAATTTTTGGCAGCCATTAAGTCCAATGAACAAACTGATAGTCAAATAATTAAATATTTTGCTTAATATAGATAAAAGTCATTGTGATTATGTATGTACATATATGTTTCCTACTTCCTACTATTCTAATATCCATTAATATTACCAAGAAGTAAATAATAATACAAATAAAGAACTTCCTATTTTTTCAAAATGCTTTTAAGGAATTTTATATAATCTGCATATTTATAGCTCAACTAGCTGATATAATCAATGCTTCTTGGAATTAAAGTCTCTCATATATTTTAAGCTGAAAATTACTTTATATATATTTACATCTTTTGCAATGTGCAAATTTTATTTTTATTGTCTTTATCATCTGCCTTTAATTAAAATTAAAATATCAATTGAATATAAATAATTTTAAAAACTATAAACAGCTAATTTTTTCAATTCATTAATAATATTTCTTATAATAGTGAAGCAAATTTTGCTCACAAATGCTTAAGTATATATATATATAAAAGTTTGTTTTCATTTGAGCTATTGACTTAATCTTAATCTTAATATAATTAAATCTCTATTTTATGACTGATAAATGCACTGACAAAAGATGTATTAAAATAAAACATAAATTAAAAAATTTATATAGTTCAAAATGTAATATAGATAAAAATTGTTAATTTCTATGTAATTGAATAGTTAATTTTTATTCTACGAAAAGTAAGGCCGTGGTGGTCTGGTTGGTAGAACATCAGTCTTGTAACCGGAAGGTCACGGGTTTAGTCCTCGTCTCGGCCAAAAACCATCGTGTTGGCTAATGGCAGTAGGGGCACGCTAAATACGTCGCGACTGCACGGTCCTCCAAGTTCCCATCACAAAACAATACCTCTGGAGGTACTGAATCAGCGATGAGTTGGTCTCTGATTTGGATCTAAATTTTGACTTGTGGATGGATGAATGAGTTCGACCGCCCCCTAAAAAGGATTGTGTCGTGTGTGTTCGAGGAAAGCCGTACTTTCACCTTAATGGTGCTCGTTAACAACGAAAGGCGCACACCTCTGCCTTAATTCAAAAGAGCTCCGCTTATTCATGCTTGGCATGACCAAGTGGCATTAGAACCACAACTACCACGAAAAATAGCCAGTAGTATTTCTCATCTAATAAGCATTTAATTTGGTCTAGTTAATTATGAAATATGGGATTACACATATATAAAATCATAGCCGCAATGACTGTTATATTAAGAGTTAGATCCTGATAGGCACAGAACTGGCATATATAGCATTTAAGAAAATAGCAAACATATCTTTTATTTTAAGCTCTATGCAACAAATAAAATAATGTGAAAAAGAATACCTCTTTTAAATTAGAAATATGTTGTCGAACAGTTTTACCACCTGACCTTTCAAACCTAATAAGAATAAACAGAAAATAAAAGAATTAAAAATGTATATGTAATAAATGATTATATAAATTCAGTTTGTTATCATCCACAAAGATATTCATTGAACATTGTAAGCATTACTATATTTATTTTTTAAACTGCTAGTTCTAAACTACATTAGACCTATTAAGCAAATAATATTTCTTATGTCAGACTTCAGAAGTTTGATTTACCATTTCTCATTCAAAATTATATATCAGTTTTTCAAAAACTTGAAAAATCCATTATCTTTTATTCTAAACATATGGAAACATACAAAACTAACTCAATGAAGTTACATCACATATTAGACTAATAATTAAATGTATTAATGGACTTTAATAAGATAATTTTAAAATGATACTGCATGGGGAATGATCTGCTATTTATTGGATGAGGTATATATTTTTGGGCCATTTTATGTTTATTATCTTTTGTTCCCATCTTAATTCATAAGAATATTTCTTAACTAGTCACAAATCAATATTAAATGAAATTTACACAAGAAACATTTTTTAAAATCTACTGTATTTTCATATATATTTATTCAAAAACAAAGGAAATCAAATTAATATGATAATTATTTGTTATTTTCAAATTTGGAATGTAAAAATTAAGTATAAATACAGTAAAAAAAAGTATGAGTAACTAATTAAATTGAGTTTTAAAAATTTAACTTTTTTCCCCCTTCAGAGTACATGAAATCCAATAAAGAAAAATTACCAGAAAATAAACCATATAAATAGGTTTAGTAAACAAGAAATTAGAAATATATATTTTTTAATTGTATAAAAGGAAAATATACATACTTTGATTTCATCCATGGCAAATAGTGTTTGCAATCTATTACAGGCGTTGTGTAAAACTGCCCACCTCTAAAAGATAATACAAAAAACAAAAAAAAACAAAAAAAAGAGTAATCTATATTACAAATATTTTTATTTAAGTTTATATTGCTAGTAATGCTTTTACATTTTTAGTACAACAATTCTTTAAAAAATTTTTTAATAAGAAATCAATAATGTACATTTCTTTCTTATACAGATCAGAGAATAATTCTCAAGCAGCACCTTCTATTTTGTATACGATACAAAGAAAACTGGATATATAATTACTTGAAAGGAATTGAGAAAAGCTGCAATTCTTTATCATTAACTTTTCTCCATTGAGGCACTAATTCTTGTACAAGGTCATTCTGAAACATGAGAATTAAAAAGAATCAGCAATAAACAACATAAAAAATAAAACCTTTCTTTTTGCATTCTTACTCATTAGTTTTTTAAAATTCTTAAAGGTTTAAATTTCAAAGATTAAATAATATTTATAATATATATATCATGTAAGAATGCAAAGTTTCAACTTACATATTGATGTTGAAAAGGTATTTGAATTTGGAGATTAAACACTTTTGCAATACATCATTTGTAGAATCAGTTAATTTGTGTAAAAATTTTGTAACACCTGTATAAATTATGCTAAATTGGAAGAAAATAAATAATAATTTTACAGATTTAAATAACAGATTTTTATATCATTTATATCAATGCAAATACTGTTTAGCAAGCAGTTTCTTTCATATGAATAATTTTTATCTTGTAATTTTGAATGGAGTCTCATAATACATTTCTTCTTCATTGATAATATCATGAAATAAAATGAACTGTATATTAATGAAATTGTATTTCCTTCATAATTTCTGAATAAGAAGCATAAAAAACAGATATTTTTATAATTATGAAAATTTATATTTTTGGTATTTGATTGCTTAACAGTTTGACAAATGTATAAACATAACTTATAGAACAATAGTAATTTATTATTTCAAAAGATTAAATTTACATCATTGTAAAATACAATAATACCCATTTTGGAAGTCTAATTGAATTGGCACATCCAATAAAATGTACAGATAACATATTCATGCATTATAATATGTTCAGAAACACAAATGATGCCTTCTTTCAGATATATGTAAATCAATATAATACAATTTTAAAATAATCCAAAATAAATTAAAACAAAACCACTTAAACAAGGTCATTTTCAGTTGGTGGTAATCCAAGCATGATTAATTTAAAGAAAAACAGTTTCAAATGATATTGTTACAAATTTATAATAATGTTTTCCTGAATTATTAAAGAGAGATTTCAAGATATTCTTAATTAGTTCCTGCTGGAGGAAAAATATTTCTTTGAGAATATTAGTTATATTTAATATCAGACAAATGATTTAATCTTCAGGAATCTGTAACTTCATGTCCAGGATTCTACCAAACTGTCAGACATTAGTTATGCTATTTTAATAGTCTTACTTAATATATGCTTATTGTGGCATGAATTTCTCAATGGAAACCAATCCTATGACAACATAGCACTATTAAAAACAGCAATATCCAATTCATCTATCTTTAAAAATTTTGTGGTTTTGTAACTTCCTTTTTTAATTGTCAAGTAAATTAATACAGATACCAAATGAAATCATTATTTCTTAGCTTTCAGCAATGTGAAAAAAAATGACACAATTAAATATTTGATTTAACAATGAAAATTATTTCAATTTCAACTTTATGATGATATCAACTGTTAAAAACTACGTAAACAACCTGAAACCCTAAGAAAATTTTCACATATCCTTTCAAATAAAAGTGTTATTCCTATCTTTCTCCGTATAAAATTTTTGATCCTAGGTAAGACTGCGAATACATTGCATGGCACTAGTGATGATAATTATTAAAAAATATATATTTGGCATGAATTAGCCCAAACTAGAAACAATAGTTTCTTAAAATGGCTATTGCTGTAATCAAAAAGCTATTGTCTGCTTATACTGTTAATTTCTATAAGTATTCTTCTTTTATATACATTTTTTCTGTGTTTCTGTAACCCATGCTGTATTTTTTTCAGGCATATGTATATTTGTAATTTAAAAAAACAAAGTTTCTCTTAGTTCAAAATGTTGGAAAGCCTTCAATGTACAGCTACTGTGTGCACTACTACTACTTTAATAGCAATATCTAAGCATTTTTTTATTTGTACTTTAGAATAAAAGTGAAATGTAACACATTTCAAGTAATTAAATTCAACTGAATAGATTGAAATAAATGACACCAATTTATATCAAATTCTAATCACTCATATCAAATTATTTCAGAGTAAAGTAGATTCCAAACCTTAAAATCTGAAAATATTGAACTCAGATGATAGCCCGATAATAGTTGTATCCCTGCTTCAGAACTTTCTGAAGATTTCAAAATATCCAAGTAGTGCAATAATGAGTCTTTACACCAGGTTCTAAACATCGTAAATAAGAAAAGTATAAAAAATAATTCTTCATTATACATAAAAATTTTAAAATGTAGCATACATAAAATAAGAATTAAACTAATTATACTCTATGAATGAATACAAATGAAATCCCAAATTTATAATAGCAATGTATTATATAAATGCAATTACACAACATGTTTCAGCTACATCATTTATTAATAATGATTTAAAAATAACTAATATCATCAAATATAAACTATATATTTTTAATATTTCAAAAAAAGATGTTGGAGATTTCATAAAGTGATTCCAAGTGAAATCATGACATCCAGTAAATTCAAAAATTGCAGTAAAAAGTAATATAGTAAGTATAGAAATTTTACACTATGCTATATATATATATATATATATATATATATATATATATATATATATAGTGTAAAATTTCCATACTAAGAAAAATGGCAAATTTCATCAAAATATGTTAATTTGGCTTTGAATTACAGTTATATAATATTATTAAGAATAAGTACAAAATTTCAGATAAATTTTTTAAAATTATTTCAGAAATTCACCAAATTATAACATAGAACTGAGAAAATTATCATTCTATACAATTTTTTTATGCTCTTTCTTATTCTTATAATCTACAACACACAGTAAGTTCATAAACTAAGCTTACTTTTACATATTCCTTGTATCTAGCTATACAATATGATATGGCTAATATTTGCACTTCCATGAAAATAAATAGAAATACAAGCTTAAATAAATAATGCAGTAAAAGAACTAAAAAGATATTATTAAGTATTAGGTTATGTTTGTTATTTGAAATTTTAAAAAGAGCATTTATTGTACATATAACACTTCCAAATAGAGCATAACATTCTTCCAGTGGGAACAATGGAATACACTTTTATTAAAACATCCACAAATGACACTCATAGAAGATAACTTGATTTCAAAATTATCTTTAATTTAACAAAAACAATTTCTTGGATAGGAGAATAATGTAGATGGCCTAGATGGATGAAGAAAAATAATTTTTACATCATCAAGTTCTTTACTTTTTGATCATATTTACCCAAGCCATCAATGCTTATCTTAATATTTTCAACTACCTAATCAAAAAGCTATTATAAAATTTAAATTTGATCATTTAAAAAAAATTTTAATAAATATTTGATTCAATAAATTTTTTAGTAGCCTTTTTAGGGTTGAAGTATTGTGTGTATAACCCAAACAAGCACTAGCTACACTACACACTAATGATTTCGACATTATTCACAATGATGCTATATGCAATCAATAACATTAAAACTTGCACCAAAAGTAAAAGCCGCTGGCTAGAGCTTAAAATGTGCAGTCTGCCACAAGTGAAGTATATTTCATCTATATTGGATTTCCATATGTCTGCTATCAGAGAAAAAAACAAAGAACTTCCGTTTTTAACACTTACAGATTGAAAGCTCTTTGTGCTTGCTATTACCATCAATTTATATTTTGCAAAACAAAAATAGAGAAAGTAAAAAAATAATCAGATTTTTGGGAAAAAAGGAAGAAAAAATACTTAATAAAAGTAGAAAAAGAAATGGATACATAAATATACATAATTCTTTTAATTTCCTTCGGACCAGCAAATTAAAATTCTATCTATAGGCCAGATAGAACCTTCCAGCAGGTCTTAGCTTGCCCATCCCTAGTCTAAATCTATAACTGAATTTGGTATGAAATCTCAATCTTTGTTTGAGAATGTCTTCGAACCAGAGGAATTCTCAATCTTTTCTACTCTAACGAGCTATAATTTTTTTAACCATAGACATTTCTTTTCTAAACATAATATAAATGTTTGAACCTTTTTCTATTTGAGTAAACAATAATGGCATCCATGTTGTGACATGTCTTAGCTTTTCTCTGTCTCTAATAAAGTCATTTAATTTGCATTAATGAGTAACAACGCTAAACTCTCATACTGAAAAAAAAAAAAAAAATCCAATCCAATATAGTTCTAGTTTAGAGATTAATAATAATTTTTTTTAATAAGCCAATAACTTAACTTTTAAAAACACTGAATATATATGATTCGCTTTAGCTACTTGCAATAGAAAATCATGCTACATATATTGAAATGCTTTTGTAATAGAATCACCTATAATGCACTACATATTTTAACAATGATTCTAACAGAAGTAAAAATGATGCTAACAATTTCTGTTGTTTGCAGTAACATAATTTACAGCAGCCTAGAATTAGGTTGAAAATTAATTAATTTAGAAAACATAAATCTTTTTCCCATTTTCTATAAGGTTTTAGATATTTTGTGTGTCCTCATTTGAAATTACAGTAGATTGTTTTGGCATACACATCTGTAATTTTGTGCAACAGCAAAAAATTGAAACCATATATTTAGTATATATTTAAACTGCTTCAATAATTCCAAAATAATAATAGTTTTATTAAAGACACAAAAAATGCTGTGGCATGGCATTTCTCTCAGTTTTCCATCGTAATTAGAGGAGCTTCTAAGATGATTTATACTTTACTGTCCGTAAAACAACATTAAACCAACTTTTAATACAGTGGCAACTTATAAAAAAATTATAAATTCATTTAAATTATGCTTCATGCTCAAATGTGTGTTAGAAATGTATTTCACTTACTTTACTCGCTCTTCATCAGGATAAACATTTATTTCAGGTCGAAATATTCCTCCTGCTCCAGAACTCAAAGTTTCATCATTGAATTTGTCAGCAAAAACTGTAATAGAGGCCAATGGAAATTCTTCCTGAAGACTAATGGCAGTTGACAAACCAACAACACCAGCACCAATGACTGCAATTTCTTTACTTCTCAGAGCCATTGTAGAATATCTGAAGTAAATTTAAACACTTTCAATTTAAAACAAACTCTTTAATTAACAATTCTTTAATAAACAAACTTTTTTATTAATATATTTAAAATTATGCAATTGAAATATTTATTACACATTGAATATATATATGTATTAAAAGAAAAAAAAATTGTGATTATTATTATTTTTTAATTTTTCAAGGGTATGTAGATTTATAATTATAATGATTAATAGAGGGTTATATTTTGATAAAAATGAAATATTTACTAAATTCCATATAAATTGTTCATTAATATATTGTTTAATATTTATAAAGCAATAATAAACAAAAGAAATTAGAATTTTTTTTAAACAATGAAAGAAATATGTTCATATAAGGAAAATGCTACTCATGTTTTTAAATCATCAATGAAAATTGTAACATGATATATTTATTACATCTGTTCCTCTATTGTATATGCTGAATTTTCTTATAAAAATGTATACATTGCCATTAAATGTTTTTCTAATAGTAAAATAAGAAGCAATTCAATATAACAGATATAAAGCACCTGCCAAATCTTTATAATCAGTTGTAATTTTTTAAAAACTTTTGAATTTATAGATGTAATTCAGTGTTTTATTATATAAATATAATATAAAAAGTTTTAAAGACCTACACATTGTTCTTATCACTGATACTGAATAATGGAGCTCTTGATTCAAAACAAAAACCTATATTATATATATGTGTGTGTGTGTATACATGTATATATATATATATATATATATATATATACATATATATGTGCGAAAAATGTTAATCTTGCAATCTAAATCACTATAAGTGGTAATATAACAAGACGGCATTTGAAGAGAAAGAAAATGTTCCAAATTGTTTTAGTTTTATGCAAGTAAAAAAGTACTAATGATCACAAATATCAATACTAACACAATTTAAAATTAACTATAAGTTCTACAAAATTATTTAATGAAAAATTAAAGCATTCTTGTAAATATTTTATTTAATTTGAAATTGTTTTAAATAGCAAAACAGATGAAAATGGGTTATTAGAAAGTATCTTATAGATTTCTGTCCAATCTCTTTAATATTAAAGCACATTTTATAATCAAGTCTGAAATCTTATAATGAGGTATGTAAATATTTCTTTATTAGCTAAAAACTATTTACAAGATATTTCTTCACTTTGGGGATAAAATAGGTTCAAAGGTAAGTTTGAGTATGTGTAGCAATTCAATTTAAATATAAACTCAAAAAAAAAAAAGTAAAGATATCAAAAAAAAAATTAAATAATGTACAAAAAAGTACAATCATTAATGTCTAAATGAGACAAGAGCTATATGTTCAAATAGTATTATGTAAGACTAAGAAATAATATGCAAGACACATCTTCATCCACCATTGCTATTATAAATGTTCTATTAATTAATTTAATTAATCAAATTTGTATCCTTTTCCATTATTTAAACTAGTGGCAATACTGTTACTTATCACACACAATGCATGCTGATAAAATAAATTTTTAGGCAAAATGAATGCCATATATTTATGACATTTAATCTGATTTATACCTAAAATTCTCATTGCAATCTAGATGCAGTTATGCAAGTGATTTTATATTTAGCAACAGTTCATTTTGTAAGAAATCTAAAAATTAAATTATTTATTTTGATTTAATTAAAAAAGCTGGATTAATATCGGCATACACTTTTTACAAAAAATAATTGCAAAACAAGGCTTTGCGAAGATTAGGGTAAAATCCTATTTTAGCCCACCTCTGACGACTTTTTCAAAATCTCGCCAATTTTTCAAAATCTTGCCAATTTGAAAGTATTTGAAGTATTGTCTTCAGACGTTGTCAGGGTTGCCATTTTAGAATTATTATCGCTGATTATTTGGCGAGATTTTGAAAAGGTCGCCAAAGGTGGGCTAAAATAAGATCGACCCAAGAATAGAATATTAATTCATTTGCGAATTTCATTCTCTTTTCGCATAACAAGGACAGGAATTCATATTTTTTAAATTTATAAATAATAATAATGATCTAATGCAAACAAGGATGCAATCATTCTATGAATATTTAAGAAATAAATACGTTCATCAGAATTTCATGGGTTGTCGCTGAAATGTTAGGTATTTAAATATATTTTTATATTTTTTTAGATTCCAGTCCGTTGGTAATAAATGTTAATATTCTTTTATGAAATGAAAGACAACTTCGTTTCAGCGAACATCACAAATAATTTAAATAAAAAAAAAATGCAGTGCTTACAGACCCCAAACTTATAAATATTTAAATGGAAATTCTTAGTAACAAAAAAACAGTCAGTTTCCAAACCGAAACAGGCGGATTGGATTGGAATTACTGTACTGTACGTAAATACTTGAAGAAGCACATGATTAGCCTCAACATGAGCTGAGTTCTTTATTTAACAATTGGACTTTTACTTTAAAATTAAAAATCATATTTCTGTTTTTTATAATAGTATATTTTGGCTTTTATTTGACTCAAATCAAAATATCCATATTCAGATATCATAATTAATGCAATGTAAAAATAATATTGAAAATAGGAAAAGCAGATCTTGGACTACTCAACACGACTAGGCATCTTAATACACGAATACAAGTTTTGTTATCAAATAGTGTAGTGTATATATTTCATAATTTTGCTTGTATAATTTCGTGTTGAAAAACTGATTAAAAATGGGATCTAATGCTTTTGAAGTTCTAACATTCTTTTTTAGAGATTATAAAGCGAATACTCCTCAAAAATTAAAAATTATTGATGCTTATCTTTTGTATATTCTACTTACCGGCATCAATCAATTCTTATATTGCTGTCTTGTTGGAACCTTTCCCTTTAATTCCTTTCTTTCTGGCTTTATATCTTGCGTTGCCTCTTTCGTACTGGGTGGTAAGTGTAAAATTATGTTATTTATTGTTTCCTTACTTTATGTGAAATTATTCTTGTCTCATGTTTGATGTATATCACTGTCATACACTGACCGGTGTATGTTTCTAAACATTAAAAAAAAATAATGAATTCGAAAACTAGCGATCATAAAATGAATAATAATTGCTACTTTTTTGCTGCAAAGTAATCCAATGTTATAAGTAATATTTTCGTCTGCATGAAAGTTTGATTTAAAAACGAAAATCACTTTAGATGTCACGTACACATGTTGCAGTACCGCAGATTTTTAAAATGATTTGATGTATTTTTCGTGTGCTGAGCAAATTTTGGTTTTGGTGTTTGTCTATTTTCTCTAATTTCCACACTATTTTCTGTTTTCTCGTAACACCATATTATGGTGTTATTTAAGCTAATAAATTAATCATATAGTATGGTCATTAATTTAAAAACTGTTTTCCACAATGATTTAAATTATTGATAAAATATTACTTGCCTTCTGTTAAAACTACAAACTACACAAAAAGAACAAATAAAAAAATGAAAATTGTTCTACTCCAAATGCTTTTACAGTTTGACATTCTGAAATAAGCTTTCTTTTTATGCATCCCCTTTATATTTTCTAACAGTAATTTGTAATTAGGTGATAATTCTAATTGCTCTGAATTTGATGTTCTATTTTCTTTCTGCCCTTTAAAAAGTGCTCATTTTAATTCATTAATTAATGCAGCCTATATTTTCAGAATAACTACTTGTATAGCTTAGAGAGTAATGGATTTATTTGTATTACAAACTGGGCTTCTAAAGCTGCAAAGTTAGCTATTACTAAATCAATATAGTTAAATTCGAAAGTTTTTGACAGCATGAGCTATTGAAATATACTTCACTCAATCTATTCAGAGAATCTGTAGAATAAAGATAATTTATAACTTTATCATTTTTCTGTCACAAAATTTTGCTCCCACCTCTAACTATTTATCCACCTCATTCTTACACATTGAAAGAAAAAGCTATCCTGATCAAGAGCTCTCATGAAAATGTATGAATACCCATAGCTCTGTGTGCAGCAGACGAGATCATTCTGCCTTGTTCCTCTTAAAATTTCATGAATAGCATTTCTTTTTCTAGCAACCATATATAGAAGTCTTTTTTCTTATATAATGATATTTTTGGCTCTGCTGTCATGTAGTCACAAGAAGGAGGATATTTTATGTGGTTTCTTTTTTAACAAAGAGAATAATTAACCCTATTTAAGACTACAGTAATTACACATTGAAATTCATCAATCTAAACTTCTCTGATAGCAAAGCTATATTATTTTGTAATTCATTATAGAGTTTCCTGTTTGGAAGAAAATAGTAATTTTCATTTTTTCCCCCCATATATTTATAAAAAGTATACCCTGTTTATATATATAAATATTTTGTGATTGAGCTATATAAAATCTAAAAAAGAAAAAGTAGATATATATAATGATGGTTAAAAAAATGTGTTTAATATTTGAAATCAGTTAAAAAAATTGTAAGTCCTGTGAAAAAGCTTTCAAAATAACACTTTTTAT
>JAPMOQ010040473.1:1263668-1281179 GCA_026543055.1 Argiope trifasciata
TATATAGATATATATATATATATATATATATGTGGAAGAGAAATATTAACTAGAGTTAAAACATTGTTTTCAGAGCATTTGATTCCAATCAGAAACTACCGTCAAAGGGTTAATAAAAGACAGGTCAATTCAAAAGCTTAAATAATTGAAATCTAATGTGAAAACAAAATGATGATGAAATTAATATAAAAAGAAAAGCAATAAGTATGTAGAGTAATTAAGTAAGAAAGATATTCTTACAGAATCAATTAAAAAATTTAGTATTCTATGATAATTATTCTAAATTCACATCTGTAAAAGAGCATAAGTGGATCATACTTCAGTGCATTACTAGATAAGATTTTGTGGCAAGTTCTGGCTAAATTTTTATGAATAGTTTGTATGACATTATAGTTATTATCAAAATGTTTGTATTGTATTCTTAAAATTAAGTTGTTGACAACTGTAAATTAATATTTAATATTGTTATTTATAGATTTATTAACTCAACTAATAAAGAAACATTTCTTTCTCGATTCACAACTCAGTGCCACCTGATCCTATATCAATTTTTATCATTAGTGCAGTGAATATCATATCTATATATATATATTTTTTAATGGGAATTCTGGTAACAAATATCCTTCTATTCATGGTTAATATATTGCATTTCAAAAGAGTTGATGTAGTTTTATGGATAGTAAAAATTTAAGTAGAAAATATTTAATAAAAATATATAATTGGCAATTTAGAAGTTAATTTAAAATTAAGGGAAATTTTGTTTCAATCTTTGTGAAGAATGGACTTACTAAATCTAAAATATTGATTTGATTTTATCATTAATTCAGAATTAAATTTTCTTTTTCAGTATGTTTGAGACTTCAAGTAAATCCACAAAACAGCAGTAACTTCTGTGGGATTCCTCCTGAAAGAGCGTTTGCCGATTTCATTTTTGCTCATGTCGTTCTCCATTTAGTTGTCATGAATTTCATTGGTTAAAATCTTTCATAAATGTAAGTTTGGAAAAAATGAATCAGCTTTTTATGTATGTTTGTCTGAATTCTATGGCAAATGAAAAAATATTGGTAATTTAGGAATTACTATATATTAAATGTTAATAAAAGAATTTATTTTGTTAAATGAATTGTTGATTAATATTAAAACTATAAACAAATTCATGTTATTCATATATATTGAATATCAAAGTGTCACTTAAGGAAGTTTTATTTGATATTTTTCTGTTTGGCTTGTTAATTATATATAATTTGTTTCATTTTGGCTATGAGATTTGTTCAGTACACATAATACTTCAACATATAGGTTTCTAAATTTTTTCAAAAACATTTATGTCTATTCATGGTTATTAATTTGATTTTTCTTAACAGTAAATTGTTGCAAACAACTTTCTCATATTAGTTATATGCAGAAACATTCATGTATTTGGAAATTAAAGATGGAACATCTGACCAGAAATGTAGTATCAATATATAATAGTTCTTATGTCACAAGTGCCATCTAAATGTTTAATACCCTCTAACTTGTAAATACTGATACATTGAATTGAAGCATATATTTCAAAACACCAGGTTATGAATGTTATAGATCCCTAAACTACAGTAAAGAACATTAGCAATCATATCCAATTTTATATTCGTAATTTAATGAAAGGAAAGCCTTTCTGAAATAAATCATTGAAAATGAAACATGAATTTATTAGAGTTCAAGACAAATGCTAAAGCCTAGAAGCATCCTGAAACTCCAGTTTTAAAGAAATGCTCCTACTTTTTTCAGAATTAGAAGAGATTAATTTGGGAATATTACTTGGGGATAGAGAGAGAGGAATAAACTTTACAATGTTATATTTGATAGCAAGTTAGAGTTTGCAATTCAAAACAAATTGTTGTTGAAAGTTAATTATATATGGACATATAAAAATTAAAGGGTTTAAATTTTAAAAGCATAGTCTTGAAGAATTCTGCATATAGTTCTGACATTGCCATCTGTTTAAATTGGTTTTAGAGGTAGTTTATTTACCTTTAACCAACAGGTGAAGGAAGCGATTTAAATTTGACTTGTGCAATTATAGATAAGCTGCTTCTTATTTAAAATTATGTAGATTAGATATATTATCTTTTGATATAATATAATAAAATATAAATTGAATGTAGATACTGATGTATTTTAATTATCTTCAGATACCTCTGAATAATATTTTTACACATATAAATGTAAATTCATTCTTTTTCTTTAAAAAAGATAACATGTATGTATCTTACTATTCATAAAATCAAATATGTAGAATGTTTCTTTAATAAATATACTTTATTAAGGTATTTAAGGTCACACATATATAAATTGATAGATTCCTGCTTCAATTAAAATTAAACAGCATAAAAATTATTTCAATAATTTGTATACAATTCTCTTTGTAAACATTTTATACAAAGCACTCATTTTTATATCATAAAAAGCTGTCAAATTGATATATATTAAATGGGTCTTCTCCATTGAAATTTGTAACATTAACAAAACCATCTTGATTTGTCTGTTGTGGAACATTTTATTTCAATTTATAATAAGACTTGTCTAATGAAATGTAAAAATGTTTCATATCAGCATCTGGAATCTCCTCGTTCAATTTTATTCTCTTTTTACTTTATCTCTTAGTATCCGAAATATCCCAAGCCAACATATATAAAAATTCTTCCTGGATATTGTGTTACATGTCATTCAAATTTGCAATTGAATTTTTTTTAACAGGATATAAATTCATTATATTTGGGATAAAGTAATTTATCTAGGTATAGAATTTGAGAAAATTACAAATAAATGCTTTATAAGTAATACGTAAGGATCCTTTGCAGTATTTTACTATCAAATAGATATATGGGATAAATGCTATGTGTAAATTACATTAATCTTAATGTTAAACATTGTTTAAATTCTTATTTATAATAATTTCATGATTGCCAAATGGAAAGTTCATTTCATATTTAGAACTGAATTTGGACATTTAAATATTTTTTCATTTTGTGTTAAGCCATGCTATTCTTACCCTAGTTTCTGTCCATAGCACATAATGAATCAATTTTTTTTTTCAATCATGAAGAATGCATAAACATGCTAAATAAAGATTTTTTTTTTTTTTTTTTTTTTTTGTAAAAAGGAATTTGTTATAAAACATCAAATCGCATAAAAATGCAAAATTTATCAATTTTATATCATAAAGTCACTGAACACATTTTGAATTTATCTTTGATAGTTGACAATTATAAAATGGTAAAATACAGTTTGTGCAATAATGTTCAGTAAATTGTATTTTTCATTTATTTGTAGTGCTAAGTAATTCTAAAAGTGTATTTCTTATTTCAGACAGAAGGATTCCTGGTATCAAAAGATCTACTTCAGTTAATACTGTTTATGTATGCGTTTGGATTTGTAATAAAATGTTAAAAGAATGTTGTGTTTAGACCATTTGAAATAAATTAGCCATTTAAGAAGATTATTTTTATTGACACTTCACAAATGAATAGCTTTTAAAATAAATATTTGATTCAATTGAATATACATGAGAACTTTTTGATGACAGAATCAAAAGCAAAATCTGGCTGCAGTAAATTTTCATGCATCTTGAAAAAGCCAATGCGTCCAGAGTCAAATACATAATGAAAATGCATGAAATTGGAAACATACTTTTATATAGAATTATATTAACATAATATATTGTCACCTTATAGAAATCATTTTCTTTTATAAACGCAGACAATGTTTTAAACACTGATTTATTTATAATCTTAATATATGTTTTTCCCAAAAGCAATATATTACAGCCTATTATTATGTCAAACACCAAGCTAAACTTAGCCTTTATTCACAAGTCATTTTACATAGTTAAAACAAGAAATGTATATTTATTCAGTAACATAATTCTTGTATTTTGAACACAAATAATGACTAATTTTGTAATCGGATGTATTTAAAATAAAGAACAAGCTGATGAGATGACCAATTCAGATGAGAAAAACAAATATTTGTGAATAAAATGATACAGATGAGTTCTAGTTTTAACTGGTATTCAGTTCACAACTTTCAAGTAGAAATGCTACTTGAAAAATCAAAAGTAGTAATCTAAAGCTAAAATAAGCTTTGAGTCAAGTTGATTTTTAAGATGAAATACAAATGATTATAACACATGAGTATGAGAAATTAAAGACAAACAAATCTTGGCTTCATATTAGACTTCTCATTAACTGGCACTCAATAATCATGCTTAATCATGAGCTTTTGTTAGGTACTTTCTGCAAAAAAGAAAACGGAATTAATTTCTATTCTTTTTCATTTAAAAAAAAAGGAAAAAATTTGATGAACCCAAATAATTAGATAATGAACTAAATTTGCAAAAATTATTGTACATGAATGCTATTACTTTATAGCAACACATTAAAAGTAAACTACATATTTTAAAATATTGTTTATAGTTAAAAATTATTCAATTCATTAATGCAGCGAATAGACTGTAAAACATTCGAATCAATTTTAATTTTATAAAATAGCGCCTTCAGAAATAATTAAAGAACTATTATATCTTAAGAAATAATTTCTTCATCAAGAAATAATTTTCTTATGGTTAAGAACCATCCAAAGAAAGTCATTAAATTACTGGTGAAAGATACAAATAGCTATTTTGCATGCCAGTTATAAATGTTAAACAAGGTAAATTTTTTAAAAAATTTAAAATTATTCATTCACATAAATGTTTAATTTTGCATGTCTATTCTAAAAATTTAGATCGACAATAAAAAACACTTAATAGAAGGGGGAAAAAAACCATCTAATATTCTGAAGTCTTACTATGCAAAAGGGAGAAATTCATATTGGATTATATTTTGTAGAAATCTGATAATATAAAAATTATAAAAGTTTGTAATTAAATATGAAAAGATTGATTTGCTTAAAAATAAATTTAAAACAATTGCCCAGGGTTTTTTTTTTTTTTTTTTTTTTTTTTTACAGCCCAAAAATTTAAAAGTGAATACAAACTTGCAATTTACCTTAAAATTTAGTTGAAAGAATAACTTTGAAATTCTCTGTAGATATGTGAAAATGCTTACACAAAAATATTCACCAAAATATCTGCCTCTAAATTATAATTTTTTTAAAGCATTGTTGAGATGCCATAGTAAACTGTGGTTGCACTCAAGAAATATTTATTTAATAAATATTAGGAAAACACTTGTGAATAGATAGATATATACTGCAGTCATTAAAAAATTAATTTCAATCCTCACTTATTATCCAAACTCTTAAAATTTTATTGATTTTTAAATCCTAAAAGAACATTAATTCTCTGCACCTGATACCTCTTAGGAGTATTATTTTAATAATTTCAATCCTCGAAAGTACTTTCAGAATTCTAACTTTGGGGGGGGGGGAAGAGAGAGAGACACTTATAAAAATATATTTACAATTTCTCAAATCAATAAAGTGAGCCTTTACACTAAAAATTTCATTTTAGATAAATTAACGATCACTTTACCTTCTAGCTTGTTTCAGCAAATCTTCCTTTCTTTTGGCTAAGATGCGTTCTCTTTCTCTGGGTGACTTTGAGAAGCGGCATCCAAGAGGCGATGCAATATGCATCCGCATCAGGTCTGGAAATCTGAAATAATTAAAATTGCATATGTCATAGCATTGAAATTTGACAAATATATTTAAAACAGACAGCTAGTAAAATTCATTAATTTTATATTGTTAGAGTTATACAATTTTTTTAAGTAATCCAAATATACTTTATGAAGACAGCATAAAAATTGGATGAATAATATTATTGGAAAGGCAAATTAGATATGTTTTTCAATAGAAATGCATGACTAGGTCAACTTTATGTGTAAGATATGACAAAAATGTAATTTAGTTTCATACATTTGTCACAATTGTATGGAAATTAAAGTGATTAGATAAAATGTTAGTTACAATGATGAATAAAGAAAAAGCTTGACAAGATTAATAAATTGCGTGGAATTTAAAAAGAAAAAAATGTAAACTTATCCATAACTTTTAAGATGAATGCTTTTTATTTAATTTTGTCTGCTCTTTGAAATTAAAAAAAAAAAGTCAAAGTTTTTGATAAATGAAAGTGAAATTTATGTACTATCTATTATAAGATAAATTTAATTAATGATGAAAACACAAATTGATAAAATTATCATGAAAGAAGGCAATTCAATAAGATGCATTTGTAATAATTTATTTTTGAATAATAGTTTGTATTAACCTAAAACAGAGCTCAAGTTAATAGTTACTAAATTTAAGACTTAATAAGGCAAGAGTTTTCCTTAATCTGTTCGATTAGTTTGAGTATTCCTTAAGATCTCCCAACTGTTCAAACTTCTGACAATAAAACTATGTAATGTGTTTTCCTGAATTTAAAAGAACTATAACTGTCCAAAATTTACCTGTCTAATTCTTCCACATCGTAACTATCTGGAGGAAATACTGCATCGTCAATATAATTAAACTGACCTCTGCAGGCTTCTCGCTTCCCCATCAGCATGGAAGCTTGACTGCTATCCAAAGCCTTGGTTGTACACAAAAATAAGGCATTTGAAAGTGAATTATCAATATGTAACACTCATAGAACAAGTCAAGGATATACACATTTCTTAAAATATATTCAATGCATCCTAAGAGGCCTGCACAGGGTGATGAAATTTTAAATCAGCATCGCATATTAAAAATGTCATCTTTTGTACAAGTAACAAAACATTACTTAAATCAGGAGATTTTTTCCACTCTAATTTGTAGTAGTTGTAATAGATATACACAACCCAGTTTTACCCGAGATGCAAGACAGCCGAACATGGAGTGTGGACATAGCATCTCTCATCAAGAGCAGTCTTGGAGGAGGATTCTCTACCCCCACCCCAAAAGTTTTTGAAAGCGTTCAATAATTTTAATGAAAAATGGGAAAGTGACTTACGGCTACTAAAATAATCACACAAAGATTTATTACAGAGCAATTTGGCTTAAAAAATATAATTTATTCCTTAATCTTACTCTTAATGCAAAAAAAAAAAAAACTCAATAGGAATCCATGTGAAACAAGACAACATGTTCCATTCTGGGAAAAAAGTACTAAAATAATAATTTAAATTTTTTTATTTTATTTACAATACATAGTTTTTTTTTTTTACAAAACTTTTTAACAATGTTTATCTTTGGGTACATTTCAAAATTTGGCAATAATAAGACATTATCATGTGCACTTGCTACTATATGATGCTCCTCAACATACAATGCAGTAATTCACTATACCATTAGAATCTCCCTTATTTCACTGGCAAACAGTTGCTCTGTTTCATTTATTATTTCTTCATTTCCTGGCTAAATCTTTTCAGCTTTGCAATGCAACACAGAATGCAAGAGCATAAGTTCATCAGTAACTTCTGCATATTCTTCCCCTAGCTCATCAATGTTGTTGCTATCCACCTCTATTCCAATAATCTTGGTCAAAGACAATTTTATCAATAAATTCTCTAAAGACACTTGCTTAAACATTGGACACTAAGTGGCCAAAACTTATTCTAAATATCAATAAGGGCTCTCTTCAAGCAAGCTCTTAATACAAGCACACACAAATCAATCCAACAAGTGATTTTATAGGCATTTAAATGTTATTTCTAGGACGATTGTATTTCAATGTTATTTTAAGAACTCTAAACACAAAAAAGTGTGAAATCAAAATATATCTCCCTACGTATTCTTTCTTGTAAATTTTACTGATGAAATAAACTTGTTGCTATTTCATTAAATGCATTCTTTTCTCTAATCTATCAAGGAAATCTAATTTTTTAACACTAAGCAAATTGCTAATATATTTCATTAGAAATATACTAGTTAAAAAAAATTAAAAATATGATACCTGTACTATTAATGGTGCATTGTATTTTCTGATATAATTTTTACAATTATGTTAATGAAAGTAAAGTACCAGCCCATTTAAGATTGTTTTCACTAATTAAATATATGCTTCAATACATGGTTTTAATCTGAATTTGATAGCATTCAAAATAAATAAAAATGTCTCGCAACAACAATGATCACAAAGTTTCGTTCCTTGCAACAATTCTCAGCCATCATTTTAGAAATTATATTTATATTATATATATATATATATATATATTCCACTGAATCCATTAGGATGCAGTAAAAACTGCATTTAGGATGCAATGATTTTTAATAGAAAAATGCTTTTAATGATGTACAGATTTTTATTATTACAATGATACAAAATTAATTCTGAAGCTCTCAAACTTTCATAATGAAAAGGGGCAGCTGAAATGAAACGATATAAGTAATTTTGCCTGATTATATGCATAAATATTAAATAATGCACACATTTTAACGTGCAATGATTTTGGTTTGTTAAATTTCCCCATAAGTATATTTTTCAGAAGTGAAATTAATGAGAACAAAAATATACAGAAGGGAAACCTTTATATGCATCTATAATATTACAAGGGGTTTGAAATTTAAATAATGAAATACTTATTTTATTTGCAATTGAATTTTTTAAAAACATCTTGGAATCAACCACAAATAAACATGAGATAAATGCAATAAGTTCAGATCTTTAAAGCTTTTTCAGTCTTAAAACACTTTCTTTTTAAAACCAAAAATAAAGGAAAATAGAAGGAAAATTCACTTTCATAAAACAATAATTCAAGCTCCTAATTTCTTAATTAAAGTAAAAACAAAATGAAATGCTCACATAAATCATCATTGGAAATATTTAACCACATATCACCCATGAAGTACAAAGAAGCATACAAAATGGCGCTTTATTGAAACTGGCATAACTTGAATGGTAGAGTACTTTGATTTCATTTTGATTTAACCTGTGCAGCTCTCCATTAAATGTACAAAACAATTTCACACAAAATAAAGCACAATGACATTGAAAATTATATAGATTTGAAACTTAATTAAAATCAATGTTTTTTAAACAATTTACGAAGGTGAAGAAATTTAAATGTACATACAAAATTCTTAAAAATGTGCATTGAAGAAAAATTACAGAATGAGATACATTGAGAGAATGAAACATAGAAATCTAAAAATTAAAGAAACATTTTTTTTTACAATACATATTTACATGCTAGCATAAATTTAAAAAATATAAATACTTCACAGAAAAAATATATTTAATTATAATGAAATGATTTTCTATAAATAAAAAAGTTTAAATTTTATTTCCAGAAAATAAAAGTCCGTTAAAATAACTTTTTCACCAGTTTCCTTTTAAAAAATAAATACCTTAATAATAAAAGGGATAGGAATTTTAAACGAAGATAATTTTTTTTCCATAAGTAATGTTTGTTTTAATAAAATATTTTCTTAGTTTTATAATTACTAATTGTATCTAATAAACTTAGAAATAATGATTGCTTTAAATAAAACAAAAGAAGAGAAGGGGCTTCTATTATTCAAAGGTATAAGCTCATTTTCTCTTAAATAGGGGTAAATTCAAAATTGCAGAAGAGAGTAATCAATAAATTGTAGTTCATTTTTTGGAGTATTCGAATTTGTTTAGAGCAATCGCATGTCAGTATGATCTTTATTATTTTCCCCTTCTTTCACTTATGAATCCAGATACCAATCAGGATTTAATACCTGAACACTGCATAGGTTGTAGAGAAGACTTCATACCACTCAGCTACTGATACAGCAGTCCAATTTTTGATATACATAAAGCAAAATAATATCTAAAAAATAAAGCTACACATGCAAATAAAATAATCACAGTAATTTTGGTTAAGTTCAGTTCTAGATGAATGGAAGTTATAGCAATCAATATATTAAATTTTTGTTTCAGTTGAAAATTTTGCTTCTATTAACTAAAAATTTTTGATGCTAAATCAAAACATGATGGCTTCTACGCTTTCCTTCTTTAATAAGACTTGGCATATAAGTTCTCAAAATACTGCATTATACAAATGCTGATTAAGCACAAATATTTTAAGATTTAATTGAATTGCATGATTTTTTTCACAAAATAACTTTCTGGTTCATTTACTTTTTAGAATATTTTATAACTTAAAATGTCTATAAATAATTCCAAAACATATATAAATAATAAAGAGAAAAAAAGCAAAAATTTGCATAGCTGATTATTTCGCAGCCTTATTGTAAAGAAGGGGAAAAAATATTAAGAAGAAAATCTGCATGTAAAATATCTTAAGAGTCCCATTTAAAATAGAAAATAAATTAATAAAATAATTCATAAATACTCAATATAAAATTATAGTAAGAGGGATTTAAATTATTAAAAAATATTTCTATAAAAAAATTGAATTCAAAAATTCAGTTACTAATAACTTACTTGCATGTTAGCTTCTTGCAATGTTTGAAGATAACTTCCTGGAAATGTAGACTGAAAAATAATCATTTTAATAGTAAGATGAAAGTAAGCAAGTACAGCTATAATAAAAACTATATAAGTTAATACATAAAATAGTACCAAACATTTTGCAATTGAGAAAAATATGGAATGTGTAGGAATTGACAAAAACTAAATTATTTCAATATTAATGTTTATGTATTCAATGTATAATGCTATTAAAAATCATATTCACTTAAATCTGTGGATCAATTAACTTTCAGAATCAAGGAGATACTAGACACTAATAAGCCTCTTTATAAACTGCGTACATTTTTAGAAAATAATTTTTACAAATTTTTCATGGAAAAAATTTATTTAAGAGGAGTATTATGAACAATTAAATTAATTTGCAAAAAAACAAAACAAAAAAAAAATGAATTTTTTTTTCATGATATATCTGTTTGGTAAGGATGATGAATACAGTAGCTTCTAAATTATAGCTATGCAAAAAGGTTTAATTCTTGATATACTGCTAAATATTTCTGCTCGACAGAAAAGGCAATTCAACCGCAATTATGTACAATGTCAATGCTTGATATCAATTTGACACATTCTTATATATAATGCTTTCATTCTCCTAATATTAATTTAAAAGATATTCTTCATAAGTGCTTCATTCTACCCTTTTTACTTTTTCACAAACGCATGGGTCCCCCCCCCCCACCTTACATTGTTCTTTATATTTTATGACAAAATCTGATTTTCCAAGGTTAGCAAATTGACTATTTGTAACATGGAACAGATTTGTATTAACCAGTTAAAATACAAACTTCTATTTTCTTGCAGATCACATATTTACATATATCTTATGTTTAGTATTATTTAATTAAAAATAGTTTTTGCACCAGTAATCCCCATCCAAATAACAATACACTTCCCATTATACATACAGTATGTTAGTAAATTTAATATATTTAATTCGAATATAATGAGCTAAAATTAGACACATACTGAATTACATTCGAAAATTGCAACAAATGTATAACTTTCTGAAAGAATTTACTAAATCAGACATCTGTTCAACATAAGATCATAAAAATGAAAAGTACATGCAAGACAAACTCATTTGCTGAAAAATTGAACACAAAGGGACAAAGAAAGAATTCAAAATACAAAAATTGTGGTTCAGTTCTTTCAAGACTGAACTAATTTAATCCTCTGCATACCGGAGGAGCGACTAGTTTTCCATCTAGAATGTTTTCCACAGTTACTTCAACAGATTTTGTTGATCGAAGATCTTCCATTATACTGCTAAAGGGCATGTTAGGGAACATTTGTTGGACTTGACGAGCCTGTAAATTAAGAAGAATGTATATAGGATTTTACTACATTAAAAATTTGGCGACCATTTTAAAATAAATGTGTTTCACATAATGAAGCCATTTCAATACGCTGATTGTTACACAATCAAGCATTTGACATCCATCAAATTTTGAGAGTCAATGGAAGCAAATAATCTGTTTCAGAAAACTGCAGCAATGAAGAAAGAAAAATGACTTAGAATACAGTACATCATATCATAACTAATTAGACAATATTAAAAATTTTTAAATTAAAGTTCTCAAGATTGATATACTGACAATCTTTCGAATAATTATTTAAACACGTTTTCAATAGAATAATTATATCAAGCAGAATTTAATTGGTTTAAAATAGTTTTTGAACAAATCAAATTCAAATTGTTTATACAGAGTTGAGATAAACCATACCATGCTCTCAAACTCAGCAATCTGCTCTGGTGACAAATTATTTTCTTCAGCGTCATTTGGGTGAGGAACTCCGAAAAAGCTAGGTAGCCAGCTAACATAACGAGATCCTAAAAACAGTTTTGTTTATTAATAAGAAATATTTAAAAGCATTTTCTTAAAAGAAAGAAAAGTTTTAAAATACATTTTAAATAATACTGTGAATGAATGATTAGAAAAAACAAACAAGGTGTTCAAATTAAAAAGAAGATTAATAGAATATTTTTTAAAAATTTGAAGACTTGGTACTCTTTAAGATCATGTGGTCCTAAGGCAACTGCAAATTTGAATATTCGGTCCTGATATAAAAATTTTCGCTCATTTTGAGGGTTGTAATTGAAAAGTGAGTGGCAATAAGACAGCGCATACATTGCAAACACACATACACTCATGCAATATTATATATATGATTGAATGCCTTTAAAACTTATTGCATTCACATTCATGAAATGGTGACAACCAACAGATATTATTCAAAGTAATTAAGAGCCAGAAACTGTGGGGAATTTGATTTCGGTCTAAAATAATTTATATTGCATATCACACACAAAAACACTTATTGATGGTAAAATAAGCTGCAACGATTGCAAATAGTTACATAAAAAATGTTAGTAACAAATAGTTACGTAATTTAAGTAACAAATGTCTATCAAAGTATTTTTGCCTTTTTAAAAAAGCATACCAACATTAATACTTCTAAAATAAGACAAATACTAATTAGATTACAATATAATGTTTTCTGAAGTTAAAATGGGAAAAAATATTGTAAGTAATTTGCGATTTTTCTTACCTTCAAACTGAAAGTATTGATTTCTGGAATTGCTGTTATGATCACCAGCTTCTCTATCTAAAATATCAATATGATCATAATTGACTATATTTGCTTCTTTTTCCATGCTGTCACTCAATGCTTTGCGGCAAGTGGGGCATGAAGTGTCTTGCTCTAGCCATGAACGAAGACAAGAACTAAAAGAAGGATACAGGTAAATTAAAGTTTTATATCATAAGACGCATACACACAAATCAAAGCATGAATTTTATCCTACAACAATTTAAAATTCAGCACATTGAATCTAAAAATAATTTATTCATTTATACAGGTTATGTATAATTAAATATCCATAGTCATTATAAAGCATTTTTGTACCATATGTTTGTGTATAACTTGGTTTGATAATTCCTGCATTAATTCCATTTAACCCTTCTGTTCTGTTCGTATTTATTCTACATATGTAGTTTACAGGTCAATATGACCTGACAGATAATTAACTTTTCTTGTAGTAATTCACAGTTCCCATTAAAGAAATTTAGACATTAGTAATGTTTGAAAATAGGCTTGATATAAAGCAGCTATAAAAATAACAGATAAAATATTTGAATTTGATACTTAATTTATAATTTTAGTAATATTTTAGATGAGATTTGCAATGTGATTATTACAATTGCAGCATAACATAAGTTTTGCTGTCATTGCTTGCCAGACAGAACTTGCACCTTGCAAGTTTGACAGACAATGAAATATTCTCAGTACTTCCTGAAAGTACATTTTCTCTTTTCTGTATTCATTTCACTATTCTTATTGAGTCCTTGGTAGGCATGGCATTGCTTCGATGTATGGAAAAAATAAACGATTTTTCCCAGTTCTTCCAAAAATAGCTTAATCAATTTGTTTTAGTTATATTCCCTATGTATTGAAGTTGAAAAACATGAAAACGAGTGAAATTCACCAATATACTTGGGAAGAAAGATGAGCAGCAAATAGCAAGAAAATAGGCAAGAACATTTTAAAATGGCTGCATAAATAAATCGCAAATAGCATGTGATATGCATAGTTTTTGTGATATGCAGGCAAAATGCCAAAAATATATCTTGGAACTTGAGAAATTCAAAAACGAACAGATTTGTAAAAATCTAGAGTTCACATATTTTTAAAACTCTTATAATATCTTCTCTATACATTGTATGCGAGAAAATACAAATGGTAGGGAAGAAGGATTATTAGTGTGATATCAAAATCAATGACAGTATGAAAAAGGGACATCACAAACTTTCATATGAAATAAAAATTGTTGAAATTGAGTTAAGATTGAATCTGGCCTTTTTAATTATTCTAAATATATTGGTGAAGAGAGCTGGCAAGATTGATCCAGTAATTAGTCTGGGAAACAATTAAATTTTTATTTCAAGATCGCTTAAAAATAGAGAATATTATAAAATAAGCAACTATTCATGACACATCCAAGGATCAAGATCAAATCACATGCAAGGATGGCTGGTTCTTGCATTTCCTTAATTTTACATATACAGATGTTAAAAGATATGTGCAAGAGTAATGTTCCTTATTTAAAATTATATATTTATTCTGACACTGTGTCTACAAACACATTATAAATATGCACCTACTTATGAAATAAATGGCCACATGGCAGTTTTCTTGCAAAATCCAAATGGTCCCAGCATATGGCACAGTCGTCATTGTTTTTATCTAATTCGTCAGCTGAAGCCATTGGATAGCTGAAAAGGGAACATTTTAATACATTGTTGCATATGAATTGCTTTTAAAATGATCAATGAAGATATTTTAATAAATAAGAAAAAATAAAGACAAATCTATGAATTTACTGGATTGCTATTATTCATTTTCAATATTACAAGTAGTTTTAAATATATAAACCATTAAATCACTTGGTATACTAATCAAAGGAAAAAAGAAAAGCACATTTGAGCAGTGAAAATATTTAATGCCTTTATATTCTTTATTTACTAATCAGTTGGTAAACTAAGCATCAGTAGTTATCAATTTTTCTTAGATATTTTTTTTTTTATACAGCTGTAAAAAAAACCTTGAAAGCTGATTTGAACTTTTTAAACAATGCATATCGCAAAATTCTTCTGTTTGGATAAAAGAAATATTTCTACATTTATTTAATGATGATTCTATCATTCCTTTGATTGACAAGTGCTCATTTTAATAATTTTAAAAAGAAAATTCTAATAACATGTTTATGGATCTGAAATTCATTAAAAATTTTTAACAGAAATAATTACAATTTATTCAGCGAAATATTTTAATTAGTGCAACTCAATAGTATTTAAAAAAAAAGAATCTTTAAAACAGTATGCATTAAATATTATGCCAAATAAAAAAAAGACAGAAATTTTCAATAAAATTGTGTGTGTGCAGAAAGGAATTTTTAATAAAATTTATATATATAATTTTGAAAAAACAAATTTAGGGAGTACAAGGGAAGTCAAAAACTAGTACCCTTCAATATCGGAAAACAGGAAACAAGTCATCAATAGGAAGCAAAAATTGGTCTCACAATTTCGATATTTTTTAAACACATTAATTGTCATTAAGTCGAGACCGAATTTATATATTATATTTTCATTGTTCAACCTCTCAGTCAGATACATTTCTAGTTAAATTCCATCAAAAATGTACTTCAGATTATAATCGAACGTATAGGATCTATAAACAATTACTCTGAGCAGGTCGAAGGCCCACAAATAAATTGGAATTAGACACCAACACAGCGTGGTTGGAAAGAAGAGAGAAAAATAAAGATTATCACCGGTCACGATACACTTTTCGGAAATGAAATTCAATTAAATAAAGCATAGTACAAGGTTCTCAAAAACAATATTTCCTTTTAAAAAATAATAGTTATATCATTTAAATATACTTCAATAACCATGCTTTCATAACTAAATACCGAATCATTCTTTTGATCAATTTAGAAATTAGGGTCTTTTTTTAAATTCATAACCTAATTCTAGTATTTTAAAAGACCGATGCGTTTACTGGCTATATTTACAAAACTCGCAGAGGTTTATGCAATGAAACCTTAAACAGTTTCTAATTCTTTTCAACTTATATCACATACTAAGTGATTGATCAAAAATATGACAATATTTTTTTTGTCCTTTTCTAACACTATCTTAATTGCTAGACATGCAAGTCAATTTCTACAGACATCTTGCAGTTAACTGAGAACTTGTATAGGCATAGCAAATAAAAATTTCAAAAAAGAAAGAAAAAGGGGTTACAAAGAAATGCAACAATTATTTTAAGAGAATAATTGTATGCATCATAGTAATTACAACTCTATTCATGTTAATTCAATTTAGGTTTGTTCGTATCATCTGTCATAAAACAGGGTTTTTCTTAAGTCATTTAATGTGGTTTAGGTTTACTTTTGCTTGCTGAATTTGCACTTCAAGCAGAGAGAATTCTGTCAGTGTGAAATTTGTATCGCAAATAGTAATAATAAGATATTTTCTATATATATATATTTCTTTCTTTCACTTTCCGTATTATTTTTGAATTATTCTTGAGGAAGATGGTTAAAGCTATTTGTTTTTTCCTTTTTACTTCAGAACAGTACTTCTCTTGGCCCAAGTTTGGCAGTTCTAAGTCACACCAAGTTGATCGTTAAAAGCGTGGATAATGGTTTAAATATGACTAACAACCATTTACTTTTGAACATGAAACCAAACTTCTTTTTTAAAATCAAAATAGTAATCAAATAAAAGAACTTGTCTTGTGTCTGAATCAAAGGCAGTATGAAAAAACTTATATTGTTATCAGGCTTAGATTCAAGTTCAAAATTACAATTTCAAACTTCTTCAAAATTATAATCAAACAAGACTTAATCGACATACAAATATTTCGAAAATGTGATTTACCAGATGAAGGGAGATAAGGTTTACGATTCTTTGACCTTGTATATGGGGTACAGATTCTGGATTTAGAAGAATAAAAATCAATGTTCTATATATACAGATACTAAATAGGAAAATATTTCAAGATTCCTTCATTGGTACTTTTTCCTATTTCTGCAGAAACTTTGAGAAGGAAGCTGAATCTGAAGAACATTAAAGTTTTTCAAATGAATCCAGAATCCAAATCGGAAAAGGTTACCGGTATTCGAAATATTAATGGGTACAATCCTCCTTTATAATTAAAAGTTCAATACTTTATAGGTCAGCGGAGACAATGAGAAATGTTTAATTACCAATACTCTACCACATTTTTTGAAAAGACATGGGCGCAACGAAACTTTCAAATCCCGAAAAACGCATTAATTGAAGAGGCGTGGACGCAGCCATATAAAAGCGTGGTCGCTTTTAAGTATTTGTTTTCCTTTAATATAAAGTAAAATGTTACAATTATCACAGAAGAAACAAATTTTCCAAAAATCGAAAAATAACATCTTCGTGAATATTGGAGGGGGGGGGGGGGGGAGATCTGCTAATCTAGAAGCACTGATAGTCTCAAAATTGGATTAATTTATCGATGGTATCAATGTTAAAATAGAACAAACTCTAAAATGTTGGCTAACA
>JAPMOQ010040486.1:0-11717 GCA_026543055.1 Argiope trifasciata
TTAAACATCTATTTACCATCCCATCAGAGATATTTACCATTAAACATTTATTTACCATCTAACCATAGTTTAAACCCCAAAGAACTCGCCAAGAAGGCAAACAGATTCAGTATTGATGTTAAATTCAAGCTAAAATTTAATATTCCGTAGCTATTGTAAGTCTTTCTCTGAAGTAATAGTTTCATTAGAGAGCGTGCGAGAAAGTTTTAGAGGAACCATTCCTATAAGTTT
This sequence comes from Argiope trifasciata, assembly GCA_026543055.1. Lineage (NCBI taxonomy): Eukaryota > Metazoa > Arthropoda > Arachnida > Araneae > Araneidae > Argiope > Argiope trifasciata. Next base: position 232 of record JAPMOQ010040486.1, read on the forward strand.
GAAACTTTAACATTTATAAAATTTTAGCCTTTTTTGCAGTAACTTCCGAAAATATGAGATTACAAATAATTTTGCGCCACCTTAGTTTTCAAAAAAAATTCTTTTCAACTGTATTAACGGTTTTATGGTATAAATATATTTTCTTTGTTTAATCGATTTTAAAAGAAAATATTTTAATCACAATTTTTAACATTAAGCTTGAGAATTCTAAACGAATCTCGACATACAATAAATAGTTTCTTTCATTACTATTCTGAAAGAACACCAAGCTTTACAATCCTAAAGGAATACACAAATCTAATCCATAAAAATGAATATTTGTTAGTAGAATAGAATAACAAAAATGGAATAAATACTATTTATGCTTCTCCTTTATATATCCTTCCATTTCAATGAATATGTATTCACTGTCGACAAGAAAATAAATATCATTCTTCTTATCATTCTTAATGAAACAAGATAACTATTTCAATTTCCAAACGATGTTTCCAAGGTTATTTCTTCTGGGGCAGCAAAACGCCCAATTCCAGCTTGTACCATAAATAAAAGGTTCTTATTTTTTGGTTAATGCATCTACAGCTGCAAATTTTTGTTATTCATTTACGCGATATAACTTCACTCGTGTCCATCAATTTAAGAACAATCTGTAAGTCATATCTCTGATTCTCCGACACGCCCACGGATAAAAAGTACCGAATGACTGGACTGCCGCAACAGCAACACTGAAATGAAGTTGAATCCTTCGGGTCATTACCGACCGCGGTACAACCCTTCCCAAAGGAAGTACATCTCGTCATCGATGGGAGGAACCAGATACCTCACCTATTTGTGTACCCACTAGTGTGGGGGATCCAACCACCATACCGAAAGCATCTCATCCTCTTTTCGAGGTGTCCCCCAAGGAGGGAGGAGATACAATTTGAAAGTTAGTTAGTTAATTTATTTTAGCGTCCCACTGTAAAGCAACACAAGGGCTATTTTGGGACGGAACGAAAGAGTTTTAACTGTTCTATTAGTAAATAAACCAACATGGATAAATCTAGTTAATATCTGATATGACGTACTACATTGATAAATATCTTAGTTAATATCTGATGTAATGTACTGGATCGACAAATTTCTTAGTTAATATCTGATATGACATACTGAGTTGATAAATCTTTTAGTTAATATCAGATGTACTGGATTGACTAATCTCTTAGTTAATATCTGATGTACTGGATTGATAAATCTCTCAGTTAATATCTGATACGACGTACCGAGTTGACAAATCTCTTATTTTATATCTGATATGACGTACTGGATTTTATGCAGATCTGCGTATCTTGCACCAGTTTATATGGTAATGTTTTGTATTGACAAGGGTAAACCAAAATAAATAAATAAAATTTTGCAATTTTTAATCATAGTCTTGAATTGCTGTAAAGAACTAAATATCATTCAGAAATTGCAATCTGACAACTTGTTGAAATGATTACTGAAATTTACAGATTGTTAAAAGTAAAAAAAAAGTGAGCAGATAATGTGGCGATCCCACCCAGGGCCGGCCATCTTTGGGTTGTGGTCTTAACATGCCCCCCAACTAAGAGGGGGGGCAACGTGATTAAGAATTAAAACATTATTCTGAGCAATAATAATGTGACACATATTAAAAGCGTACAAGCTTGTTTCCATGTGGCTGGCTGATCAACATCGACTGACACCTTTATTAGACAAACATCGCAGTGAAATCTATAAAAAGGCGGAAAAGTTAATTTGTGAATAAGTAAATCCCAATCACACATGTTAAGACAGACTGGCGTCGAACCTGAGACTGGGTTCAAATGTCCTTGTAAATTATCAGCTATCTACTTATGTCTATATGCAATGTAATATTTTTTACAATCTTTTGCATTGCCAGTTACTAAATGTAATAAATGCTGAACGCTCTTTCAGCAAATTAAAATTAAATAAAGGATTGTCTTTGGGCAAGCACGTGGATATAGTGTTAAAACGCTCTTGTAATAATACTAAGTATCGAAAAAGAAATAGGAAAATTTGTCATTTTCCTGGAGTAATTGTTTATGTGATTTAATTATTTTTATTTTTAGTTAATTATTTTATTTGTATGTTGTTTATTCTTTGTATATTTGTTCATATGTATAAATGAATACTGAACATAGATGGCGCAATATGCTCCAACCCTTAAGTATGTTTGGAATGTGAGGGTGGCGATGTTGAGATTTTTTGTAAACAACCAGATCCGGTGTTGTTGAAACTGGTGCAGGCAGGCACCCGCTCGCTCTCCGTTAGGGGCAAAAAGTATTATTTGTTCGCTCGTTGTGAGCGGCACTTTTTATATTTCAATGTATATATTATGTGTTTCCTTGAATATTTGTGATCGTCGTCCATGTTTTGTATATACATATATTTGTGTGTGAAAATAAACAAGAAAAAGTAAAGAAGAGTTTTTCCCTGGATTAAATATACACACACACACACAGCGCTACATAAAAACAACAATGAATAGCAAAAAGAAAATCACTTATCATTAAATAAATATGCAAATGTTCGTTGTTTTTTTACTTTGCTAAAAATATTTAGAGCCCCAAATGGTTTCCTTCATAAAAAAGGCTGGATCCCACAGCCATCATCCTACCGAATTATTCAGCCACTGGGGAAAGTGATGACATCATCCCAGACAGGGATGAGACGAAAACTGAAGTGGGGGGAAAAACTGCTGGTACCCTTGAGACATCTGATGACAATTAATGTCAAGTACCACTTTTTTCTAATGATTTTTTTTTTCAATGATTTGATTCTCATGATGAATTGGGATGACTTCCCGCAAGACCAATCTCAATTTTCAATTGCTTTTCAACTAGATTGCTAGGAATTAGATTTTGTGCCATGGTCCTAAATTAATAAATTAATTGAAGATAATGTAATCAGTGGTGGGATGATACTTTTGACAAGCATCTTGTATCGGCAAGTGACTTTGTACTTTGCATTGACACTTTTTTTGACAAGTACTTTGTATTGACACGGGTAAACCTAAATAAATCAATAAAATTTGGCACTGTTTAATCTTAGTCTTGAATAGTTTTAAAGCATTAAATATCATTTAGAAATTGTCATCTGACAGCTTGTTAAAATGTTTACTGAAATTTACGGAGATTTAAATGTAAAAAAAGTTGTGTGATGATACTTTTGCCAAGTACTTTGTATTGACAAGGGACTTTGTACTTTATATTGACACTTTTTTTTACATTTAACAATAGAATGAGATCAAAATAATTAGATAATAAATTCAGCGAACCAAAATCAGTATCATGTCATGTCAAAATGTTTATTTAACACATTTTACAATTTTAGATATATCTTGTCATGTGTGTGCAAATTTATTGAAGGCATATGAAAAATTAAAAATTGTAAAAATCTTGAAGGTATCAGAAAGAGAAGCATTGCAAAATTTTAAAGATTAATAATTATTAGATATAGTTTAGGAACAACAGGCGAATTTTAAAAGTTGTTTGAGCAGTTATTTTTCAGTTTAATTTTTGCATATTTTAAATTCGAGTGTATGCAAGTGTTATTTTCTTACTCATGCATACTACCTTTGATGTATTAATGCAGCAAAAGAATTTACTGGATTTTACTTTCTAAGAATTGACTTATTTTTTACCCAATGTAAAAATAAATACTTGTTAAAAGATTCAATTTGAATTTCATCCTATTAAAAGTGATTTATATAAGTAATAATTATATGATAGTAAGGAATCGAAGCAGATGAAATTCCCATCCAATAAAGTGATATTTTAAAATTCCCAGCCATACAAAATTTAATAATTTGAATAAAGCAAACTAGGTCAAGGAAATTTTTAAAAAATCCTATAGATACAGGAAATTATGATATAAATATACTAACTGTTTATTACGTTGGTTTGGGAGATGGCAAATGATTGCGCGGTTTTTTGCTTTAATATACTGGAAAGTGTTTTGTCGATTTCCATGGCTACGGAAAAGAGTTGACTTTTACTTCCTCCACACATAGAAACGAGTCGTTTTGGTTATTTCTAACATATAAGTTGAGATTCTTAACTTAGAGCTAAAAATATAGTATAAACTAAAATAAGTGCAAATGGACTGCATTTTTTTCAAGTAATTTTAACAAAAATTTGGATTTATATTTCTTTGGTAATTTTTGAGAAGTAAAAATAAAATCTGATGATAATGGATCAATTTAATCATACCATATGGTGCTCTGATTTTTCAAAGTTCTTTAAGGATCAAAATAATGGGACTTGAAGTCCATTTATTTTTTCACTTTTATTTCAAATAACTCTGTCCTGATTTGATGAATATATTGGTTGACTCTGAAAAAAGATTGTTTTAGAAACTAGTGTACAAAATTTAAAAATAATAAATTAACAAATCAATTCAACTAACATTTAAAAATTACATTAATAATAAATTCAAATAGTTTTTATTGTTAATTCCTAAAATGTTGATGTAATTTAGATGAGAGTAACTGAAGATGTATAGAAAGCAACAACAACAAAAATCGCTTTTATATGTCTAGAAAGCGTTCTTAAATACATTTGAAAATGATCTACATCTATGCTCATTTATAAATGTGAAAGTTTGGACGGATGAATGTTATTCAATCACGCCAGAATGGCTGAACGGAATTCGATGCAATTTGGCACAAAGATAGATTAGAGTCAGAAATAGAAATAGGCTACTTTGGATTCCAGATAATTTAGTGGTTTTCTCATGTATCAAAATTTTAACAAGAATATTGGTTTCAATTCCTTATTTAAGTCTGTTTAAGGAAGTAAATTAATAGCGTATTAAAATTACTGAGAAAGCGAAAGGAATTTTTTTCAATAGCTTTCGGGTTGATAATATAAAATTTGTTTTTCAAGCATTTTTACGATGTGTCCTTGTGGTGCCTATGAGATAAAACAGTTGTACATGTCTAATGCCGATTGTTATCTCTATTATTAACAACATCGGTAGCCGGGAGCAACAAGGAATTGCCAAATAATGTGAAATTCCGCCAAATTTTACCTACTACTTTTATTTCGTTGACTATTTTGTCATTCGCTGCGCCTGGGACTTGGTTCGCGTTTGGTTCTCATTGACGATGAGCCTGGATAACGGAAAAGTACCCAAAATTGTATATGACTTTGTGGTCTGCTTGTTTCTGGTAGCGTCACAGGGAGAAGTTCACAAATTTGGACATCGCCAAAGAACGGATTTCATAACAAAAGCTAAAATAGTCCCGATGTGCTTTGAATTCTTTGACGAGTAGTCGAATGACATTAAGATTAAAGAAGAAAAGGAAATACAACGTATGTAAAAGTTTAGAGTCTCTATCAACTTTAAATGTGCTACTGGATAACTTTTAATGAAACAAATCATAAAGGAATGAATATCTTGATAAATGGTGCAAAGTTTGAGGAATCAATGGACGGCGTAATAATTTCATATGAAATCAAAAATAATTTAAATTTTGGATATTAAATAAGGAAATAACAATGTTTGTTGCCACCAAAGCACTAGTAGATTAAAGTAAGAGGAGACGCATTGATTCAGAATCCATATAACCTTTGGATTCAATAGAAGAAGAAAGAAAGAAAAACAAGAAATTAAAAACTGCTTTTCAAAATATTAACAACAGCATTCTGATAATACGAGACCCATGCTGGGGAATATATTCTTTTCGGTAATATAAGGCCCATGCTGGATAATTTATTCCTTTTGGCCCATATAGGAATATAGGCCCATAATAATTCCATAAGGCCCGGTAATTTATTCCTTTTGGTAATATAAGGCCCATGGTGGATAATTTATTCCTTTTGTTAATATAAGGCCCATGCTGAATAATATATTGCTTTTGGTAATATAAGACTCATGCTGGATAATTTATTCTTTTTGGCAATATAAGGAACATGTTGGATAACATATTCCTTTTGGTAATGTAAAGTTCATGCTACTTACATAGGAAATTTAGAATGGAAGAAATAATAATATGCAGTTCTTGAAAACACTGTGGTATTATTCGAACAAAGATATACAAATAAAGTTTTATACAAAACCTTGATTTAAAAAAATTACGAGCTGTTTCTACATAGCTCAGAATAACACAAGTCACATGGCATTGGATGTCTACTAAAATTATTTCTATGCCTAGAAACTTAAGGCTTCTGAGGAAAAACGGATGTATTGTTGAAGACCCTTCCCTTAAAAGTGTGACAGGCGAGATATTTCGTTTCATGAAAGGAATTTCCAACCATTCTATGAAAAGAAGTTCTAAAACCGATCGATAAGCGCTGGAGATGGGAAATGTAAGGAAAGGGGAAAATAAGATAAGAAAAGGAATACTGTCTCCTGAAAACTTTTCATCTAGAAAAATGTGTGAGGAGATTTTTTTTAATTCTTCAAATCCTTAAAAATGTATATAAATATAATATACAAATTTTGTTGGACATTTTGATTCATATTGTAATGATTTTTCAAAATTTCGAATAGATCCTGAATTAGATATTTTGTATTTTTTTGAAACTAAATTGATAGCTTTGAAGGTTTGCTCTGCATTTGAAATGATGCTATAAATTTTGTATATCGATATCAAAAACATGTTGGCTTTTTATTTTACACAAAAAACGGAAGTAAGAATTTACTTTTAAGGAACAATTCCCATTAAATAAAAGATAATAAGTATTTTTTAAAGCTAAATAAAAAATAGAAACATCAAGAATAATAATTGGAGTAAGTAATAACACATTTTTGTTCTACAACAAAATTGTTTGTACTCAATTAAGGCACTAATAAATTGCAAAATAAACAATAAATCGAATGTATTTTCAGCTTTTAAAAAAATGTTTGGTTTTTTTATTGAGTACTTTGTGCAGTAATAAAGATATCGAATGTGTTAAAGGTCTTAAAATTTCTTTTTTGCTTTAAATGACTGAAAACCAAAGCAATGGAAGATTTCAATCAATGAAAACATCAAATTAATAATGGTTTTGAGTTTTGATTTTTAACTAACCAAGAAAAATTCGAGTTGAAGGTTATTTTGATAATTTGCACCAGGTTAGTTTGTCGGGTTATTTTGACATCCCGTTAGCAAGAAATACAAGGAGTGATTCAGAACGAAGCTTGGAATACCAAAACCCAGTTAGACGAAAGCTCTGCTCTCGTCCCAGGTAACTCAGCCTGTCACTCAATATTGTGCAATACAATATTCCATAATATTAAACAATATTGCAAATATTGATCAATGCCATACAATATTGTACAATATTTTTGTACTACATGGTGTATACCCTTTCTTAGATGTTGCATCTTTATGTTGTATGATTCGAAATGGTACATCATTTGTCGTTTCTTGGGTACCGATAGTCAAGAAAAATATTTCTGAACTCCAAAAAAATTACAAATTAATTTTTGTAAAAAAAAACATTTTAGGAGTTTTTAACAATTAAATGAATTTTAATGATTCAATAATAATCATACATCTGGTTACCTTTCTGATTCTAAAACAGAAAGTATATTTTACAATCAGAAACGTAACCAGATAAAACAGATTGACAGTAAAACTCCAACCAACCGCAACCCAATTTTACAAACGTTCGACCATCCGGACGAATTTTTGGAGCAATACCCCCCCCCCTCTCCTTAACAAATTTGAAAACTGGGAAAATATTAGTAAGATCACACTCGGTGGCATTGATGTATTATTTCTCAAAGAAAGGAATGTATTTTGAATTATTGAAATATACTTATACTTGTATTGCTCATATATAATTTTCATACATATACATGCTACACAATATATATATACAACTTTTCAAACATTAATTGTTAGTTTCCTCTTTAGGAAAAGCTCATAGTATTCACAGTATTCTTTAGTTTATATACGTCAAACTGAATTTCAAGAAATAAATTCTTCTGTTTTTTACTTAGGGTTTCAATTAATGTTAATTCGTATTGTTTGTTTAAAATATTACATGATAACTTAAACTTATTGTAATGAATTGATAAGGCTTGTCTCGGTGCAGAATGTACAACGATTCTTAGGTAACGAGTGTACGGAATAGAGAATGTGAGGCAATATCTTCTTTTTCTAAAACTGCTAAAATGGTATGAAAGCGTAGCACCAATGAATTCTGCTTATAGATCATTATATTAGATGAAAATATCCTTTTGGGGGGATTTTAATAACTGAAATTCTATTTTTATTTATATGTTTATAATATTTCAAGTATATATTAACTTAATTAAACTTCAATGATTGTTCAAATACTTTGAATACATCAATTTTGAAGTGTTGTATAAACGTTTTCACAGAAGTTCAAAGACCCGTTATATAAAATTAAACGCTTTTTCTTAACAAAATGGTTTTGGTTATTTCTATGACTACTTTTTTCACTCAATATTCGACGAAGACCTAGAAAAAAATCTAGTACTGACTTCAATTATTAAAGAAATGTACAGGGTGCGCCAGGGAAACTTACTTATTTGAAAAAATTCCCGATTGTTGAGTTGGGTAGTGTTGAGAAATGATAGGTAAAGCTACTGGAGGGAAAAGTCCCCAAGTTTGTTTCTCTTTCTAGTTAGTTGGCATCCTGCTCTAATCTAGAGAACAGCGGGCCTTCGCCGTCGAAAGCATTTTTTCTAACATTTACTCACTTGTTGCTACGCAATGTGCCTTCCGCGCTCGCTTTGAAATTCCTCCTCACAGACCCGTTCCTAGCCATAATTCGATTCTGTCGTGGGTTAATTCATTTCGGGAGTGCCACTAAACCCAGGAATGGACATCAACGGACCACCAGAACTCCGGAAAATGTCGAAAGAGTGAGGCAGTCAGTTCTGCGTTCGGCTCGTAAACACGCGACTGCTCTGAGAATTTCTGCCACCACTCTTCAACGAATTCTCCATCAAGATCCTCCATTTCATCCCTATAAATTGGCTGTTGTGAAAGAATTAAATGAACGGGATTTTATTGCCCGTCAAAATGCATGTGAAATACTGCTTGACAACCTGCCTGAAGACGTTTTTTTCAGTGACGAGGCTCACTTTGAAATCCCTTGGTCATGTTAATGACCTCATGAGCACCATTCGCGACGCCATTGCCAATATACCGATTGATATGCTGCAAAGATCGACTCAATCAGTGTATGCGCAATGGGGGTCGCTATTTAATCAATGTTATTTTTAAACTATGTGAAAAAAATTGGGATATTGTATTCTAAAATATAAAAAATTAAACAATAAATGAAGTGCTTTTGTTTCTATTTACCTTTCAAATAAGTAAGTTTCTTTGGCCCACCCTGTATATTTGATATTATATATTTGATAGCTAAAACATAATTGTTTCCAAAATGAAGCCAATTGTTTTGCTTACCTTCTTGATCGCTCAGTTTGTCGACTGACATCTTGGTAGAAGAATACTGCTTCAGTTTGGGTTCACTACTAGTAGTGGCGTTGCTATCCCTTCGGCTAGTCATCGCTATGTCGACACTTTAGAAGTTCCACATATTTTAAAGAGAGTTGCTGATTGTCAGGATAAATTAAAAGATGCAGCATCAATTCAAAATTTATATCTTGGGCTTGTCCAATCAACGATGGAAACAACTAAGAGTTATTGCACTTAATTTGGAAGTTTCGATTGTCGATGAGCAATAAATTGAGCAGAAGAAGGCCATCTGGAATAGAATATTCAATTAATAAAAAATGAAATCATTTTTAAAATTAGAAATTTATTCTAATAAATAATTCACTAATATTTTTGTTAGGAAAAAAATATGTGTGTATCGTATACGTGTATCAAAAAACGTGTATCAAAATATGAGTATTAGAAGCTTATCAACCGTATTTTAAATCATTTTTCTGAGTTAATGGTCTTTCTGTAGTATGATGGTCAATCTTCTCTGCTGTACCTTTAAATACAGCAGAGAAGATATAATTCACATTCTATGCACTTTTTATCAAAAATACCTCTGCAACTCATGCCAGCTCAATTTTAGTGGTATTGTAATATCAATAACACTTATATGCAACAGCTAACTAACAATGTTTCCTTTTTTATGTCCGTATTACTCTTGTTCGCAATGTTTACGAAAGTATTCATGCAATGGATAAAAAAATACTGCAAAAATCAGGATCTGCTATTTTTGAGGAAATAGGGTCATAAATTTATTTCCTTTTTCAACTCCCACAATTAGTTCACACCCATATATATATATATATATATATATATATATATATATATATATATATATTGTCTATTCTGCGAGTTATTTGGAGTTAAATCCTTGTTAAATAGATGAGATTGAGATTCAAACTTTTTAAAAATAATTTTAGATGATTGTACTATCCCTATAGCCATCCCGTAGATGTAAGCAATAAGCTGAACCAGTTTCACCGCAATGGGATGAACGGTTTAGGAAGGCAAAAGAGACACACAGACAAGCATTCATTTTTATTTATATAGATGAACAACTTATGAATAGATATTCATTTACTCAACATTTTAAGCTCTACGGCATTTGTGTAAGATATGTTTTTGATCGTACTGGTTGTTTTTGAGTTAGGTTAATTTTAAATATGTGAGTTTGTGTTTTCAGGAAAAAATTTGTAAGAATTGGCTGAAACTCGCTTAGAAGGTAGAGGGAAATCTAATACATTCACTTCAGATCTAAATTGAAGGCTCTAAAACATTTCATAGCTGTTTTCTGAGAAATTTCGAACCTTTTTTATTTCTCCACCATTGTCTTTAAACAGAAATGATAATGCTGGCTTCAAATTTTATAAATTTCTAAAAAGTTGATTTGAAATATGTAGGAATATCTTAGAAGTCTGATGTCTTATTATGTGAGAAGTTGAATCCTTTTTTTCAGTTTTGCTTGTAATAGTTGTTGATAAAAATTTGTGTTTGATATTCAAAAAAATCAGAAATATTTTATAAATTTCATTCAATTTTTAATAAACCAGAATTACTTTTATCAAAACAGTGATGATTAATTAAAATGTTCCACCCTAGACTTTGTAATAATTAAGGCTGGCACGATGATTTAAAGGACGATGCTATAGCAAAATTGATTACATGATTTATGCAACCGATTCAAATTGATCAAAATTATTCATTTTCCTCGATATTATTCTCTTCTTTTAAATATCTAATGCCATATTCTGAAAATATATAACAGGGGAATAATTTAGAAAAAGAAATCAAAGGGTAAAAATTCAGTTAAGTGTTTCAATATGAGTCTCCGATTTTAAGTCCAATTTAATTATTTAATTTAGTTTTGGACTAAAATATATATTAATACTTTCATTGTTTTTTACGACTACCTGTTTTTCTCTGCAACCGGTTTCAGGACAGAAGCTTTTTTTAAAACTCAATTTCTTTAGCTAATTAAAAAAAAGAAAGAAAAAGAAATGAATATCAGCATATTTATTTAATGCGTGTTTTTGTTTTGCTCAATGAAAATTCC
>JAPMOQ010040513.1:8487-30919 GCA_026543055.1 Argiope trifasciata
GACGCATGCGTAATCTGATAGTCTCGTGATTGTTTCAAATAGGTTTAAACTGGTTAATCAAGACAATTCATATGAATTGAGGGGATGGATAATTTGGAAATCAAGTTGTAACTTTAGTAAGTGTTCAATCGCCAACTATGACAACTTTATTCATTACTTTCCAATAACCCAAAAAGCGAAAAATGGATGCCTCAAAAGCGATAAATCGCTAATTTGTTGCTACGCGATTCTCACACCATAAAAAGAGTTACATTCAGTTCTCTGTTTAATATCTTTACGGAAATGTAATTAAAGTAAATTGATTGAAATTAAACTTATTAATTTATATATTTCACAATATTATATAAAAAACAATTTGACAAGAATTTAAAATGTAATGAAGTCTTAAAATAACTAGAGTTAAAAGAATATAGAATGTCTCGTAATATTGGAAAAAGAATTTTTTCCTTGAAATAATGCAAGTATTCATCTACTTCCACTAAAAAAGTTTCATTAAACTAACTGCTTTTTCCGACCAGCTTTGTGGGCTATGATATTGACTTTTCTGCTTATTAAACTGTTAATTAATACTGAATACATTTATTAAAATTTCCCAACGTAACTTAATAAGTCTGAAATATATGAATTAAAAGGAATCAGTCTCCAGCATATTATTGCACGAGAAAATTAAAATGTGTATCTGTTACAGCTGAAGCGAATAATTCAGTATTTGCAAAAAAAATTCTTATTCCATGAAATAGATGATCATTGCATAACTTTATAACAAGTTACGTATATAAGATAAATGATCAATTTTAGATAGCAAATTTTACCTTTATCATTTTCTCTCAAAAATATTGCCAGAAATCTGAATTATTGCTTCCCAGCATGGTTATTAAAATTACTAAAAAGTCCGTTTTACGATCAGCTTTGTGGGTACTGATCGGATGCCGCGTCATTGATCTCAGACATTGGTGCCAAAATAGATATTGATGGAAACTTTGAGAATTTGGTCGATACATCCAATAAGAACTGAGATACGCCAAATTAGTCCGAGAACATTCTCGTTTCACATCCCGGGAGCTATAAAATGCCGGTACGCTCAAGATGGAATGAATTGCATACCAGTCGTTGAGAGGATAAGAAGCAAGAGCGGAATAGTTTGTCGAAGTTCCAGTTTTGTGTAGAGCCCAAGCTATTGCTGATTTGATTTGTGTCCAGAGTCCTGGTGTCTATTGTGGAAGAAGCGTCGAGTCCTGCGAGAAGAAGTCAGTCGTGTAGTAGTGTGTCGGCAGTTGGATACAGCTAAAGTGAGGAGACAGTGGAGAATCGTAGTCGGTTGGAGAGATCGTAGAGTGAAGGAACAAATATTCACTTTTCTACTAAATCCTGCCTTGCCGCTTTGTGTGCTATGGATGCTATTGCTATCTATCACGACTTGTGGGCTACTATTTGTTGTAACGTGCTGCTGTGTACTGTCTTGGCTGTATATATTTGTAATCTGTATATTCATTCTTCTTTGTATTAGTGTCTTAGTGATAAAAATGTCTTTTTTTATTCTAATGAACTGTTTATCTCTACTTCGAACATCTACTCAAAACCAACACTAATGTAGGATCTAGTAAAATCCGTAACAATATATATTTTTATTCACTAAAATCCTTATAAGATACATTGATCAATAAAATGGATATTGCAAAGACTTGTAGGAAAAAACGCACATTTTAATGACTTTTCTCAAAATGATTTAGTAATGAGATTTAAATATCTTTCAAATGTTCCAAGTGTCTTAATTTTTGAAGAAAGTAAATATAATTGATAAAGATTTCAGTCGAACTTAAAAGAAAATAGGGTATTAATTTTATATTTCGATTTGTTTGGATAGTTAAAAGTTGAGCTTAATTCCAAAAAAATGAAATTCTAAAGAACATTCGGTTGTGTGATCATAACAGTACTTCTAAAAAAATAGCATTCAATTGGAATAACAAAATCACTCACAGTTTTATTACAAATAAATCTGTATTAGTTAATACGACAAAAAATTTTTGGAAAAAAGGGTGTTCCCTGAAATATTTTGAGATTAAAAAAATCTATATATATTTTAATTTGTCTAAAAATATTTCATTTAAAAAAGTCTTTTTAAAAGAACTTTAACGCCTTTATATTTTAATGCAAATATATAAAAAAATTTCATAACTTAGTGAATAATTCGCAAAAATGCCTAATAGAGCTATCACTTTAAAAATAATAATAAAAAATGCTTAACTTAAATATTGCTTTAATTAGAATAATGAATTAGAATCTACTTATTCCAACCAGATTTTAGATGGTCTGAAGTTCTTATCTGAATGAATGCAATTAGCAGAACCTAAAATCAATAGCTAGAAACACAAGAATTGAACTAAGCCTTTTCAGTATTCCTTAGCCAATTCTTGATCCGTTTTCTCCTGCAGCTTTCAAAACTAAATATTTCTTAAATCGATTTTAATTCGATCTTCACATAAAAAGTTTTCATTTGCAAATTTTGGTAAATCAAAAGAGCAAAACTCAGATCACTTATTAAAATATACTTAAAGCACTTTCTGATGCAAAATTGACTTTAGCATATCTCATATAAAGAGCACAAATAAAGAACATTTAAAAGTAATTTTATACAGAATATTAAAAAAATGACGAAACCTTTTTACTGTAATTTAAATAATATCTAATTATGTGGTCTGTAATTTTTAAAAATTCTCAGTACCATATTTTTTTGAAAACAATTATAAAATAACATAATATGTATAAAATTGGGAATGTTAGTAAAATAGTGTTTCTAAAATTAAGTTAAACAATAATATTATTCATTCAGCATGAAAAATACGATTAATTCGCAGTAATTTTAAGCAAAATAATTAAAATCATATCAAAACTTTTCTCAGCACAATTTGCATTACATCTAATAATAAAATCAGGTATTTTTTTAAAATGCTGGGCACCATATTCTTTAAAAATTATAAAATATCATAACAACATGCATACAACTAGTTTAGTTTAGTTATATTAACGTCCCGTTTTAAAGCAACACGAGGGCTATTTTGGGACGGACCTCGTAATTTTGAACCACGGTCAGATGACGAGAACGACACCTGAAGTGGCACCCCCCTCTCCACACCAGAGGGAGGACGTTTGGCCTGCAGAGTTAACCAGCAAGAGACCCCCTCACACGACAGATCTTCGGAATAATCGAGTCTCGAGCCTGAAACTCTCCGGTTCCGAAGCCGGAACTTTACCACCAGGCCACAACGGCTCCCTGCATAGAACTAAGGATGATAGCAAAATAATGTTTCTAAAATTAAGTTAAAGAATGCTAATATTCAGCCTGCATGAAAAATCTGAATATTTTTTCAGTAATTTTAAGTAAAATTATTAAAATCATTGTGCAAACCTTTCTTAGCACAGTTTAAATAATATCTAATTATTATTTATTAAGATAATGTATTTTTAAAAATATTAGCATATCTCATATAAAGAGATAAAAGTAAAATACATTTAAAAATAATTTTAAAAAAATATTAAAAAATGGTGAAACTTTTTTTACTATAATTTAAAAAATACTTAATTAAAAGATCCGGAATTTGTAAAATGCTCAGCACCATAATTAAAAAAAATTATAAAATAACATATTGCGTTTACAATTGGGAATGTTAGTAAAATAGTGTTTCTAAAATTAAGTTATCATATTTAGTATTCATTCATATTAGTATAATTAGCATTCATTTTGCATGAAAAATCGATTATTTTACAGTAATTTTAAGCAAAATAATTAAAATCATGTCAAAACCTTTCTCAGGACAATTTACATTACATCTAATTATAAGATCAGGTATTTTTTTTATATGCTAGTCACCATATTTTAAAAGAATTGTAAAATATCATAACATGCATGCAATTAAGGAAGTTAGTAAAAAATTGTTTCTAAAATTTAAAGAATGCTAGTATTCAGTCTGCATGAAAAATATTAATATTTTTACAGTAATTTTAAGTAAAATAATTGAAAACATTGTCCAAACCTTTTTTAGAACAGTTTAAATAATATCTAATTATAAGAGCAGGTATTCTAAAAAATATTCAGCACTATATTTTTTAAAATTTATGCTCTTATAATAATAAACTAAAAATTAAAAATGTTTGCAAAATAGTGTTCTATAAATTAAGTTTCATAAAATTTGTATTTATTCTAAAAAAATTCGATTGCTTAGCTTTTATAATTAAAGGAAAGAATAAATTCTTCTTATGCAATACAATTGGTTCAAAGTTTATTGGAAAAAATGTTTAGTGACTTTTATGAATATAGCAAAACATGAACGTAGCCTGAAGGAAAAATCCACTGGTTGGAAAGTATTCGAATACAGATATTTTGTAACAGCAAATTCTCCTTCGAATTATTTTTTTTCTACTATCATTGTTTTAATGATGAGATACTAATGATGTGTTTAAAGGCAAAAATATTTGCATTTGTTAAGCAATATCTCTCATTATTGCAAGATTAAACAGATTATGAAAGAACCAGAAAAAATTCATTAAAAACATTTTTTGAAAAGATATTTATTTTGTATCACAGAAGGAATCTTTCAGTTTTATTTAATCATCCGAAAAAAAAACCACTTGCAAAATTTTGCAGTTATGTATATATTTGTTTGAGATTTGCTTCTATGAAATCCTTTAACGAAACAAAGTATATTTGTTCTAAAAGCTGCTAAAGAACATTGAATTATTTTGAATATGAATGATAAGCGAGTCATTCGTTGATAATTTCAAATATTTGTTTTCGTTAATGGTTTAAACAAATAGATACACAATTTAAAACACTAGCAGTGTATTTCTTGAATCGTTCTGGTAATTATTTTAAATTTAATAAATGTGCCACTTAGAATGATGAGGTTGCATTTAGAATTTTCAAGGTTATTTATAATTCGATTAGGAAGTTATTTCTGTTTCAATCACATAATCTAAATGACACTTTTTCAAAAAGAACTACGTAAAAAATTAAAACGTATTTCTCTTTAATTGAAGTATTAAATAAAAAAATTAAAAAGTAATATTAAAAAAGAAATACTGAAAAATAAAAAAATAATAAATTGAATATAACAAGTATTCATTGTTCATTTAGTTTAATTCAATGTTCCTACTTTGGTTAAAAAAGAAAAAGTTTATTTTAGTCACTTTTCATTAAATAATTATCAAAAATTTATTAAGTATAAAAAAAATTAACTATAAAAAAATATTGATTTTCGCAAGATTTCAGCTCGCATTTTTCAGTTTCACGAGAAAAAGACTGAAATCCTCGCATTTTATTGATTGAGCTACTGCTTGCTGATTTCAATTGTTATTATAAACTGCTAAAACTCTTTTTAAGGTATCCGACTACGTTAAAAACACAGGTTATCGACAACATTTGCGAATATTTTAAAAATTGTTATTTCTTGCAGTTTCAATTTATCTCTTTCCAAAACAGTTTATCTTTTCTAGGAAAAGGAAAGTCTGACCTATCAGCGAGGGGAATTATAAGTAAAACATATTTTTGAGCTAAAATTTGTCTTTAAATCCAATTTTCTCTAAACGTTAATTTTCCTTAAAATTCTCTATCGTTAACATATCTTAAAAACTAATTGACCTATTGACATAAAACTTTCACAGTGTATTTTAAATAATATGGGCTATGAAATGAAATAAAATTTTTATTATTCCTGAAATACCTTTTTTATAGGTCTTTTTAAAAAAATTAAATAGTGAATTTATGGAAAAAAGGCGCATACATACGTATATTTTCCACCATAATGTCTTTGCATCTTAAATTTTTTTGAATTTTCGTTCATTTAATTCATTTTTATATTCTATAATTTATGTACAAAGAAAAATAAGATTACTGCATTGCAATTTTGTGTAGACTGTTAATCGTTTTGCTTAAATTTCATTAAAATTTACTACTAATCATCTTATTTCTCAAAATATATTTTCAATTTTTAAAAAAAATATTATATTGTATTATATTTGACGATACATCTACAAACCATAGTTTTCAAAAAATCCACTTTTTCAAAAATTTTCCTTCCAATGTTGTCGGATACCTTAAATTATTAAAAATTTATTAAATGTGATTAACAAATTAATATTAAAAAACTGTATTAACATCAAATATCATATATATATATATATATATATATATATATATACATAATTAATGCAAAGGACTTATAATACTTATTATTGAAATGAATGATAATCTTAATATAAAAGATTTGCTTATAAACTGAAAATGAATCGACAAAATATCAAATTTTATATAACAGGTGCTATTATAAATAGATAGAATAAAGTACATGTAATGTTTCGTAGTTCTCAGAAAAATCTCGTATTCTTGAAAGAAAATAAGTGCCAAAGTTTGGAACTTTAAAGCTTTGAAGATGTTTTAGAATAAAATCCTTAAAAATGGCACTGTTTCTCAATTCATGAAAGACCTTTCATCTTTCAGCAATTAGTTTTATTCAGAATTGTATAAAGAACATGCACTTTTCCATTTCCTTTCTCAGAAGTTTCTCATCAAATCAAAAAGAGTATTCTTTTATGAATGAAAGAGATGAAATTGAAATTCTGCAGTTATTAAGCTTGCATTATCTAGATGTCTTGATTCTTTATCGTCATAAAACTATTTTTTAATCCCAAGAAGTTTATTTTGATATATGACTAATTTCCATTATTCTTTTTACATAAAAGTTTTTGAGAAATCTTGAAATTTAATAATTAACATTATTTGAATATTTTTTAGTTGATTTTAATGTTTGAAGTAGATAGTGCATCATTTCTCTTTTGATTATTCGTAATAGGATGTACCAAAAGACAGTAAGAATACAGGAGCTATGACAGATTACAGTGATGAAAAATGTGCAACTTCAAAAATATCTTATAATAAATATAAATTAAAAGTTTGAGAATACAGAGAAATAAAATGAAGACTGATTGTCACATTGAGTTCAATTAATGAACTGAAATGTAAATCAAGCGATTTCACATTTTCAAAACAGGCATAACTAACGAATATCTAAATGCATAATATTTTACGTCAGGCTGTTGCATGGCATCTCTTACTCTTTCATGAGGAATAACCCCATTCATAAAGAATTACCGAAGAAATATGCCTGAAAATTTGAAACTTAGAATGAAGTAGTTACATGAATTGGATCTTGATAATTGGATGTGTACAATGAAATGCAATATTTGTCTTTAAAAGTAGTAATTTTCTAGTCTTTTTTAAAGGTTTTCCTTCTTACTAAGTTTTTCTGTACTGTAGTTAAACAGGTATTGACACTCTTAAAGATGGATGACAGCCGCATTATGCCATGCCACATAAGAAGGCTGAATTGATATTTTAACTATCAACGGCCAGAGACAGCATAAGTTGCAAATTAGGTATAATATTTTAGTAAAAAGATATTTGGTTACAGCTCAATAAATTATACAAACTTTTAAATTGATAGGTACATTTTATTCTACAGAAAAAAATAACAAAACAAGAGAAAAACATTACTGAATCATACAAAAGATAATATTTGAGGGAATCAACAATAGATGCACAAACAGCAAATTGTTTATAAATTACAGCAGTAGCACATTTAAAGAGCTTTCACCGCTTTTAATAACGCCAAATAGAGAATATATAATCTCCATGACAATGAATAGAATTTTTATTGACTGATTTTATTATCTCTATTTTTATTAGAGATATCGCTACGATTCTTATATCTATCGAAATCTTCTTCTTTATTGACAAATTAATTAAGGGTCAACTATGTTATAAGTCAATGATTTGGTATTTCTTTAGCATCTATTAAGAACATCTGTAAATAATTTTTATTAAGAAACTAAAAGAACAATGAAATAATATTTGAGATTTGTAACAATATGATTTCTTTACTTTTAGTTGCCATCAGTGGTGCAGGAAAGGTAAATGGCTATGGAAGCATATCAGTTTTACGCCACAAATTATATTTCATTTCCATAGAGTTAAAATGTATAGATGCTTTGTTTCCACATCAAGGCTGGCATCTTCGGCAGTCCCTCACACCATATTCATAGAATCCAAAA
This sequence comes from Argiope trifasciata, assembly GCA_026543055.1. Lineage (NCBI taxonomy): Eukaryota > Metazoa > Arthropoda > Arachnida > Araneae > Araneidae > Argiope > Argiope trifasciata. The sequence continues at coordinate 16,591 of JAPMOQ010040513.1, forward strand.
TCATGTACAATAGCTCAGAAAGGTCACAAATAATATACTCCAAGTAGGTGATTAAGGATATTGTTCTGTAATCCCTAAACCCCTACGTATTCCTTATTTCCTTAGTTTATGGAAATATACTTTCCTTACCATTTCCTCCGTTATCTTTAAATTTACAAAACCTTTCCTCTGATAAGGCTCCATTTAACTCAAGTGATTTGAATCCTGCATTAAGATCCAATTGCTTCCATATACATCATAGACGTTTCTGATTTCCCCAAGCATTTATCCAATGACTTTGATTCTTTCATCTCATAAACTAAGAAAGGCATGCAATGTAAGTTAAAGTAATGTTACAGAATTTGTTCCATTAGAATTGATGTGTTTACTGTTGTGAGTGTATGGTCATAAAGTCAATAGGCTTCAATAACAAACATCGCTTTTTATTTACAGGAAGACACAGAGAGACAAATATACATCCTAGAAGTACACAAGCAATAGACAACAACAAACTCAGAACAAAGAGCAGCTCATAAGTAGTAATCGGCAGTAAATAACAAAAAAGCACACAAAATGGTCACACAGAACCCAGCAGGAAGAGAGAATTTACGTAGCTATTCACTAAGGTCTCACTAAACACCTGGTATTCCCCATTCTTCTTTCACTTAGGTGCACCCAACTACCTACTATACGACAAGTTAAAACATGATTTGATACTGCTTCAATACTTGTCCCAAATATTGGCGCTCATCTCAATTCTAAGTTCACGAATCATTTCAGCTGCACTAAATACTTGCGCTTCGCTGGACTGATCCAACTAATTCGTCGTTGACTCAACACATACGACTGTAAGACTGACTTTGGCTTCTACAACTGGCTGTTTATATGTTTCGGAGCAGGGTATAGAAGGTTCCCGGATAGTTAATCATAATTTGCCTCCTATTGGTCCTATAGCTAAAATTCCTGAACATTCTAGTAACATCCATTTTGACGCCAAACTTCAGTTGGTTGGTTTGGTTTTTTTTTTTTTTTTTTTTTTTTTTTTTTGCGCAAGAGCCAAGAGCCATTTCGCAAGAGCTCGGAAGTCAGTGACTCGGCATCCGATCAGCATTCAATATAGCTGAACGTAAAACCGTCTTTCATATGATGGAAATAACAAAGCTGGAAAGCAATGTTACAGATTCTAAAAAATTAAAGCAGTATCATCAATTTATGGTATGGAAGCGAAATTAAATTATGATACAACAAAAATTCATACTCTTACATTTATTGATTTAAGCTATGCATCCACCATAGAAATCGTCCCCTAACATGAACATATGAATATCGGGCAGAATAAGAGAGTTGAAAACTGGTATTTTGTGCTTAAATGAAAGAAAATTTCAGTAGAAATATGAATAAAAATCATAAGCATTAAAAATAAAATGAATTATCTTTATATTCATAAATATTAACATAAAGTAAAAATGTTTATTAGGCATACAGAAACAAGTATTTTAGCGAAATAAAATATGAAATGAATGCAGTTTCAAATACCAAATCCTTTTAATGCCGACTTTAAATATTTCACATGTTATTATTGTTATTGCGCCCTATTTTACATGCTGAGCCTGTTGTATTACATACGATAAACCTTACTACTTAGAATGGTTTTATTTATTGTAAATTAATAATGCATTCAACTTTGTGCATCTCTATTTTTTTTTCAGATGATCCATAAATCCACCATATAAATTATATTTGTTAGGCTTTTCCGCCCTTGGAAAAGAAGATGTGCGTAAAGGAAAGCGAGACAATTTTTTATTTCAACTCTAAAAGCTATTTATTATGATGTTTGATGTTTATCTTCGTTGGAGGACTTTTGATGAGTTTTTGGATGTTTGGCACGATTTTGACGTGACTGGCAAGAATCCGTATATTAATCAAACGCCTGACTTACTGAATAACATTCGATATTTTTCTTCTGACGGCAGGCTCAAGAGATGTCAGAAAGGAAATTCAAATAGAATGTAGGTTCAAACATTTTTAAAAGTCACTCGGAATGTCATATAAGAATCCGAGGGAAGTGAATGGAATTTTGATGGGAGCGATATGATTCCGAAAGGCTTTGAAAACTTTTCGAGATTTCTTTGACTAATCTAATTATTGTTTCGCGAGAGTTCATGAATATCCTAATTTTATGATTTTTAATTTATTCCTTCTCAGCTTATGAGTAGGTAAATAAATTTAGCATCTCATACATTGCCTACCACTATAAATCATATCAATAATGAGATGAGGCTTAATTTGAATTATGATAATAAAAGTAATCTGCATAACATAATTCATCTTTGATGAGCTGAATAAAAGTATCTCAAGGTACATATGTTTAAATTTTTGTATTGAATTCCTAATGTTATAAATAATGATATAGATCTTATAATTTCATTATATATATAATTATATCCTCAAATAAGCAATATAAATATGATATTTTAAAAGTTAATTTAAAGTGAATTAATTTCTTAACTTTTAGCCCATATTAATTTCATTCTAAAATTATTCTCTTATTTCCTGATCTGACTCCACGTTATCTACTTAATTAATTCAAGAAATGCTTTGTAAAGTTCTTTCGTCTGCGATTATCGCGGTGGGTGTGATTGATAAAAGTTGCTGACATAAACGAAGAGTTTTACAAAAAGATCCCAGTGTTTCCCATGAGAAACTTAATAGTCTATAAGCACTGTAAACAAGATTTAACCTATGAAAATAAACTATTTAAGACACGGGATAAAATGTTCGAGAGCTTTCTCTCATTACTCGGTCTTTCGTTCTGCGTTGTGTGTGTTCGCCGGTCTCAAATTGTACATAAACATACCTGCTTTTCTGTGATGAAATGAAACGACGTAACAATAGCAAAAGTCTCTTCAATATCTTCGAACCTGCTATCTACTTTCAAAATTTTAAATCATTATATATATTTATTTATTGTGTATTTAAGGAAACGAATCTGACGTTCAGATCAAATTTTGTACATAAATATATATTTACATTTTTGTTTATAAAGGTGTCTTTCTTGAAAAACTTGATTTTATGTACATACACAATGAAATAAAAAATACTTTCTAGGGGAAAAAAAGAAAGAAAACACTATTTTACGAAAAGTGCTGAGTGAAGTTTGGTTTACCAGGTACTCATTTAATTTAAGATTGATTTTCACTGTAAGAAGCAACTCATGTGTTCTGTATAATTATTTATCATTAATTTCAGTCAAATCCAATTTCAAATATTCTTAAATATGTATTTGGCGACAGGAAACAATTGGATGGTTTTGAGTTTAAAGAAATTTTGGCTGGATTTCTGATTTCTTTTAAAATAAACTAAGTACAGTCCTTAAATACAAAAAATCTGACTCAGTAAAATTAAATAAAATTAATAACATTATTCTATTATCCTGTTGTTTGGTCTTTGTCAGTTGTAACAAATCACTCATCTTTCTTGGTGTCATTGGATCACAATCAAAATTTTGGACATTCATCTGTAAATTTTTTTTTCATCTTTTAACGTGGAAATTAGACTGAATATTAAAATAAAAATTAGGCACTTAAACTGCCTATAATGTTTTGAAAGATTAGAGAATTATGTTTTGTCCTAAAAAAATGAAGACAAGAAAAATTGCAAAGTATTTTATATTAAACCTTTAGAAATAAAGAACGGAAAATATAATTTTAACACTTATTGATACGCAACGAAATAATAAAATGAACAAAATATATCGATTCTAAATTTATTAAAAAATGACATTGTCACTATAACATAGGACAGGACTAAATCCCCTTCCTAACCTCAGACGGCTGTGCATTATAGATAACTTGAATGTTTTGCAGAAAATACTTCTTGCTTTGCTTGGTAGTCAAGAAGAGTGGACTTTCAATGAGAGCGATGAGTAGCTATCGAGGAAAAGTAGAACACATTTATTTTAACAATAATCTGAAACTCAGCGAGTTTCACTTGAATTATTGGTATATAAAGAAAATAATTTTTATTTTCTTGAAGGAATATTCGTAACCATGATATTGAATTGTTTGTCAGAAATTATGTAGTAATAATATGTGGTTCGATGTGATTAAATGGATGAGTATTCAAGAAACTGTTTCCGGATTTTTCTTGCATGGAATCTTTTTATTTTTTTTATTTTTACAAACAGGAAGAAAGGGTATGTGGTCACGAACAATGCAGAAATACTTCGTTAGGGAAATTCCCAATATATATTTGAAAACATATTGATTTTAACCTATCTTACTAATTTGGATTTGTTCGCAATATGAATTTCTTTAAATCATTCTTTCAGCTATAATTATAACTATTAGAACAAGCCCTTATATTGTCCATTCTTGGATTTTTAATCCATCCATATATTTGTGCATGCCCGGAAGCGTTTATTTAGTTAAAAAAGGTGAGAGAGATGAGAAGAAAGAGGGTCTATTTACATTTAACAATAGGATGAAATATTATTCTCCGAATCATCTTTTTGTTCACCATCCCTTAGGGAAATACAAGGGTTGAAAAGTTCTAGTCTCTGGATAGAGAAACGAACAGAATATATTCGATTTCGAAAGTATTTGCCGTTTTCAAGAACTGAGGATTCCATTGTAGATTCAAGGTATGAATACAATAGGTGAGGGGGTGATTTTTATCTCTTCAAATTGTTTTGATTCCAAAAGTCCTATTGTTTCTGCTGATATGTTTGAAGATGGGAATACCTGTGACAGTTACTCTCTTAACATGTAGGTTGAAAGTTACCTCAATAAGAAAGTCGGAAGTTACCCCGACATTAATAAAACATTGAATTCGGAAAATATTCTTTAAAAGATATGATCGATGGAAGACTGCCTCTATGTCACTGATATCTCCATTAAAACTGCTACAACTAATAGTCAAAACAAATTAAGAACAAAAACGTTTCTGTTGGTTTGCCCATAGAAATTAAACACTGGAAAGTAGGAATTGTCTCTCTATGCATTTTATAAGCCAAAAGTAGAATTATTTTTTTAAAATCTCAGCTTTATTTTACTTTTTCAAATTAAGAATAACAACTTATTAATCCCATTTATCCTAATTATTTTCATTGAGATTATTCCTTTGTTCAAGTATAAATAAAACATATATTTTTATCTGCAAGTATAGAGAGAGGAAATCAAGTGTCGTTAATTGATATATCATCCTCGTTTTCTAAAAATATCTGAATATCTTAAGGATAATCCAGTCCACAATGAAAAAAAATCTTTGAAGATATGTTTATAGGGTTTTTACCTTCACAGTTGGAAAACAAAACAAAAGAAATTATACATTCAACAAAAATTATTAGTTCATTTCTAGATACTACGCTTGAGATTGCAGTAGTTACAGGATGCATTTATTAAAAATACATCCTATGGCTTAATTTTATGTGTTCACTTCTATGTGATACGAACTTAAAAGACTTAAATGATTTAATCCTCTGCATTTGTTATTATTATATTAGAATCCTTTTAATTATTAAGAACACGTAGAATAGAAGTTAAAAAGCTTGACATTTATCTCAAAAATATTGATTGAATCCTACATATTTGCGCCAACTAATAATGGTACTCAGTGCACTTTCCCTGTAAGCTCCACTCTAGTTACACTCCTGGTCATTCATTCTTAAGAATAATGAAAAACAATATGATGAGTAACAGTTTGTAAAAAAAATATTTTTGAAAGCGAATTTTTTTTTTTTGAAATTGGAAGTTAATTAACTTTTTATCACATTTAGGTTTTCAAAATTGTATTTGTTGTTAATAAATACAACATTTGTTTCGTTTTTTTTCGGAGCAACTGTATGACTTACAAAAGATGGAACTTCATAGTTCATCTATCTAAAGTACAGGAGTATCAATTATAAATAAATACGCTATCCATTATTGTATAAAGATATTTCAACGTCATTCATTGTGTATATTAATAACATTATAAACCATTGCGTGCCGATTTCGAATGGAATAACGAATAACAAACGCATTAATTTCATTGTTTTTGTTTTTTTTTGGATTTTTTTATCCTCCAGTAGAAGAATATAATCTTTCTTATGCCTTCGACAAATTTTTACTTCAATAAGTAATTATTTCCTGATTATTTATGGTAACGAGTTGTTGAAGCAGCTTCTAGTAAATAAGCGGTTGATGGAAATGAAAATTCAGCAAAATTTGCTTTGTTCAAGTGCGTGTAAGAAACACATTGTAATCCTCATATATTCAGAGTGGGCATTCTAATTGTGGTCAATAGAGGATATAAAGCCAACTATAAAAATATTTTGAGGTCCACCCATTAACTAAATAAGTACACTGAAGTGACAAAAGTCATGGAATGACTGTTAATATCGTGTCGGTCCTCCTTTTGCCCGGCGAAGTGCAACAACTCGACGTGTCATGGAGTCCACAAGTCGTTGGAAGTCCTCTGCAGGAATATTGAGCCATGCTGTCTGTATAGACGTCCATAATTGTGAAAGTGTAGATGGTGCAGGAGTTTGGGCATGAACGGACCTTTCGATGATGTCCCATAAATGCTCGATGGGATTCATATCGGGCGATATAGGTGGTCAGATCATGCGCTGGGATTGTCCGGAATGTTCTTCAAACCAATCGCAAACAGTTCTGGCCCGGTGACATGGCGCATTGTCATCCATAAAAATCCCATCGTGTGGGTACGTGAAGTCCATGAAGGGTTGCAAGTGATCTGCAAGCAGCTGAACATAACCATTTCCAGTCAATGATCCGTTCAGTTGCACCAGAGGACCGAGTCCATGCCATGTAAAAACAGCCCACACCATTATGCAGCCACCACCAGCTTGAACAGTGCCTTGCTGACAATTTGGGTCCATGGCTTCGTGGGGTCTGCGCCACACTCGAACTCTACCATCAGCTCGTAACAACTGAAATCGTGACTCATCTGACCACGCCACGGTTTTCCACTGGTCTAGGGACCAGTCGATATGCTCACGAGCCCAGGAGAGTCGCTACAGGCGATGTCGTGCTGTCAGTAAAGACACTCGAGTCGGTCTTCTGCTGTCATAGGCCAAGGAAGACAAATTTCGCCGCACACTCCTATCGGACACGTCCCTCGTACGTCCCACATTGATTCCTGCAGTTATTTGACGAAGTGTTGCGTGTCTATTGACAGTGACCATTCTACACAGACGTCGGCGGTCTCGGTCGTTAAGTGAAGGTGGTCGCCCACTGCGCTGTCCATGATGGGATGTGATGCCTGAAATTTCCTACTCTCGGCACACTCTTGATACTGTGGATCTCGGAATGTTGAATTCACTAACGATATCCGCAATGGAATGACCCATACGTCTAGCTCCAACTAACATTCCACGTTCAAAGTCTGTTAATTCTCGTCATGCCGCCATAAATCACGAAAAACCTGTTCACGTGAATAACTTGAACACAAATGAAAGCTCTGGAAAACGAACTGCGCATTTATACTTTTTCACTGCGATACTACTGCCATCTGTATATTTGCATATTGCTATCCCTTGACTTTTGTCACTTCAGTGTATATGTGGGTCAATAGAGTACCAACACTCCCCCACCCCCCACACACATGAGAAACAGAGAGATAGAGAGAGAGAGACATTGCTACAGTGCAAGAAAATTCAAAACAAACCTAATTCAACTATGAATTCAACTATGAATATTCCATTTCAGTTCTATAAATTTCTTGAAATATAGATCCATAATCTGCTCATATTTTTTCTGAATCTTATTCATAAGATTTTAAAGAATTTTTTCTACGTGAATGAGAATAAAAGAATTTTTTTAAACTTAAACAATACATGAGTAAAATTAGAACCTAGTGACATTTTTTTGACTATTCATTTTTTGTGTTTTAGAGATGAGATCATAAATGTACTTTACAGTTTTGTTACTAAATATTTCCTTCATTACAGACTTTTATTTTTTATATAATTGTAAAATATTTTTTTTTATCATTGTTGGTAAACAAAGTATTAATTCTCCGAAATTCTTTTTCATTTAAAATATAAGATATGAAAGAGAAATGCTCTTACACAAGAAGGAATTGTTTCAATAAATGTGATCAAAATCCCCAAAAAAAAAAAAAATTATCAAATAAACCTGTTGGTCTTTACGCATTGATAAGGCTTATAACTTCCTTTTCGTTAAGTAATTGCGAATAATTTAATTATAAATGAAAGAAAGTTAGCCTTAGGATTCTGAACTAAGGAAAGTTTTAAAAAGTAAAACTTTTTATTAACTTTTACTGTTTTTAGTTAATTCCTTTGCACTAAAGAGTTTTTGTAATAATTTTTTCATTAATTTTTGTATTCATTTATATAAATTCAATTGTGGCTGAATAGTAACAAAAAAACTTCAAGCATAGAGTTTTAACAATTACAGTATTTAATTCATTTACATAAAAATGACATTAGGACTTTTCAAGGTATTTTTTCCTTAGTTCAAAAAATTATTTGTATAAATTCATTCAATTGTGGTTAAGTAGTAAAAAAAACTTTCTTTGAAAGTTTAAAAAAACCATTGTGGCTAAATAGAAAAAAGAAAATCTCTCTGTGCAGAATTAAAACATTATTTTTGAAAAAGATTAATTATATTTATTTACAAAAAGCAGACGATATTAATTAGAAACTTCGTTTGACGGTGTAAAAATGGTACAAAAGAGTTTTATGTAAAAATAATTAACTTTTTTTAAGGTTTATTGCTTTTATTGTTTCAGGAACATCAGGAACAATTTTTAACCTTTGATTTAGTTTTTTTTATGTCGGTTATCGCAAAAAGCATAGAAAATAAAATAAAGATTATAAATAAAATACAAGCAAAGGTCTTTTGAAAAATCAATAAAATCTCAGAAGGGATCAATTTTCTTTCTTTCAACTCCATCTCTTAATGGATGATGTCACTGTTAAGGGTTTATTGAATACTTTGGATTTCGATTTTATCATTTGAAATTCACATGAATAACCTTTTAGCAGAAAATAAAACGGTCTCCAATATTCCTTCTTTGTCCCTAAGGCATAAAAAGTTTAGAACGTCTTGTCTTTTTCGAAGCACTTCGAAGAAAACTTTGAATGCGAATAGAATTTAAATATAGAAAGGAATCCCTATATCTGGATTCCAAAGAGAAAGTGAAGACATCATTTGAAAAAATTGAAGAAAACAGGAAATACCGAATACTGAGATATCATCTTCGAGAAAAACAGAAAAAAAACCCAGTTTTTTTTAACTAAATTTTCTTAAGGTAGAATATTCTGAAAAATCTTTAATGTCCAAAATATTTTTTCGAATTCGACAACATATTCTGAGGGGTGATAATAGACATCAAATGGGAATCGTCATACATGAAGGAGACCCAAACGAAGTTTAGTGGCTAAAAATCCCAAAAGTTTAGAGAAAAAGACAACTGTTGGAAACAGTAAAAAATTAATAAGAAATGGTGTTTCAACAATGTTTTTTTTTTAGCGAAAGCATATCCTTAAAAGTGTTTTTCAGGATGGTATTAATGCAGATTTGACAATTTAGAGAGTCATAAATTACTGAATTCAGAAAAATAATTTATAACCCATATTTCCAAAATATTAATACTTGAAAAAAGTAAAATCTTGGAAACGTAAGGAATTTTACTGTCTATAATTTGATAGAAGCTTGTAGCTTGAGAACTATGGATTTCTAAAGATATTCAAGAAAAACTAAAATGGGAGCTAGAGAACATCAATACCGATGTTTGCAGAGAGTGTTGTCGAATTCAAACTCTCACTCGCAGAAAATCAGACGTGGGAAATGACGGGATTACTTAGATTTAACGCAAATAGAATCTACTTTTATTTTTCGTCATTTTCGATGATGTACATGGTTAAAAAGTTGCAATAGTTGAAAAGAAAGAAAGCTGGAAATCACTTTAATCTTCAAGTTATATCTATTTCATCTCTCTTTTCAATATGTGTATCTAGAAGTATATATTGGAATAAAACAAAACCTAATAATGTACTATACTACAAATAATAATATGCATAAAAAGAGTAAGAATAACTGTAGGTCTCTAATATATCTGTATTGTTATAAGTTTTGTAAATAGTTCTGTAAATATTTGTATTCATCTTGAAATATCTGAGACATATCTGAAATATTCAGATTCTGGGACGAAAACCACGCAATTTAGGCTCATTTTTACTAAAAACAGCATTTCCAGTGATTTGGCGCCTTGCCGACATTTTGTAGAGATTCCTGGAGAGAGATTTAGCAAGAGTTGGTGAAAAATAAATAGTTCTGGAAAATTAAATCCCTAATCTCTAGGACCATTACTAAGCGAGAAGCCTAGAGCTTTCTAGAACCTTGGCGGAAGTAATAGATTTTCACGCCAAGTCAGGATAAATACCAGTGCACAGAAGTTGTTATCTGTCTCAGATATTAGAGACCTCTGTGTTTGAAAGCTGTTTCCTGTTATATTAGTTGAATTGGAGCTGAGTCATTGTGACTTGTAACATATAATTTCCTGCATCTTCTAGAAACTTCGACGAATAAACGTCTTGTGATTTTCAAGAGATTGCTTAATCTCATACTACACGAACTCCGAACTGTGGTGTTGCATTTACTGGTTGTTCACTGAAGTTCTTATATCACACATTAACTTAAAAAAAGCGAAAGCTACTGCCACAAATTAAGTATATATTGGTAATTCGAATTCGAGACTAGGTAAACTAGATTTGAATATTAGGCACCACGAATTCACACGGATAAAACACGAAAAACTGAATGACCGAACCACCGCAACAGCAATACTGGCGGGAAATGTGGGTGAGTCTTAATGGCCATCACCGTAGGGAAGTGCAACCTTCCCGTAAGGAATATGTGCCGTCAGCGATGGGTGGGTGAGACCCCCACCTATTATTGCATCCACCCGGTTAACGAGATCCAACCACCAAACCAGAAGCATCTATTCCTCAATTATGAGAGGCCTCCCAGGGGTCGTCTTTAGGTGTAATAAGTCATTTAACTCATCTCCGACCCGCCACTAACCCACACGGATTAAATACGAAATACCGAATTACAAGACCACCGTTACAGCAACACTGGTGGTAATTGTGGTCCTAATGGACCACTGACCACGGTGCAACCTTCCCTGTAAGGAGTACTTTCAGTCATTGATGGGAGGTTCAGACCTACAACTATTATTATATCCACCTGGTTGGTGAGATCCAACCATCATATCGGAAGTATCTCATCCTTAATTACGAGTAACCACCCAGGGGGTCGTCTCTAGTTACTAGTAAAATGATCATGTTCTCTCGGTGAGATCCGCTACTAGAGCCACATAGCGAAAAACAAAAGAGATGATATTCCTAGCTTGAAAACTGTACAAAATATGGGGAAAAAATCAACTGCGAAATTTTGGACCGTTTTTTAAAATACATAAAGACATCTTAAGTGTAATAATAGAATCTTTTTTTTCAATTTCAAGGTGTTTAAACAATATGAAAACGGTATGAACAAATCACATTCTTTGTATATTTCTCGATCACAGCTAAATTCTATAAAAATAACAATAGGTAACATAGAAATGTATAATTTTTATTTCGGAATTTTACTTTGTGAAATTCTTTATAAAAATTACTATATCTGTAATTAAAATTTTAATTTAAAATCTTGTATATAGTAAAATTTATGCTTCACAAATATTTTTGAAAAGTGAAAATACTGAATGATTTCTTATTCCCCAACAATAAATAGTATCTTTGATCCTTTTGTTATTATATAAAGCAGCCTGAACTGCAATGTTTTTTCAGAAAAAAAAGAAAACCTCTTTAAGAAGCTGTTTTATTTACAATTTTTTTTCCATAAAATACTTGTTAACAAGTTTTATTTCTCGCAATTGTTTTTCTGTATTTCTTTGTTAGAAACAAAGAAAATAAATAGATTTTTTTTTATTTGAAGTAACTCTTGGAAACCTGAAAAATTTATTTTCAAACAGACGTAGAAAAACTTTGAAGATAACCAATTCTTTGAAATAATTAAAAAAACGAAGGGAAGAAAAAGAATAATCAGGTGTCGAAGATATTTTCCGATCTATGATTTATAATGTAATTTAGTTTCCCTTCTTTATCCGATAATTTCATTTCTAACGCTTTTAAAAAATAAATTACAAAAGTATCATTTTGTTAAATGAGAAAAAGAGAGATAGAACATAATATCTTATAGTACAATACTTGTAATCAGATATATAGATGATAAAAACCTTTCATTTACAAAAGTACATTTTTGAATGAGATTTCTGTGAAAATCTTACCATAGGAAATATTCCAACAATATTAGAATTTAGAATTTATTTTGTTGAAATAAAGAGGAACTAAAAACAATACTAATTATAATTTTTTTTACAAAGTGAATTTTATAAAATTTGGAAATATATATAAAAGAAATAACTTAATGGAGATGAACTTTATAGTAAAAATATTTAGAAATATCCATTTGTGTTCATTTATGCAAGATAATACAGTCGATTTTACGGAAAGCATGATATATTAGCTCATATAAATATTTACAATGGTAAGCCGTCAGTTATTAATCCCGATTTCATTATTATCATGCGAGAACATGATGTTATTTGGGTTTGGGGTTTTAGAAGCCTCAAGATACGTGGGCTACAAATTGAGGATTTATCGTTTTAGAGGCATTTTCGATTTTAGGATTAATACTTAACTCAGAAGGTTGTCACATTTGGCGATTTATCGCCAATTAAAGTTACAATTTGATTTCCCAATTATTCATTTTCTGAATTCTTACGAATTGTCTCAATTAATTTAAGTCCTTAACCAGTTTAAACTGGTTTGAAACCATTACGAGACTATCAGATTATCCATTCGTCGATATTGAGAAAAATGATGTGCTTTTTTTTTGCATCTCAAAATCGTTGAGTTTCTTTGTTTACGGCTAGAAAAATTTTAAATGAAATTTTAAAAAATTATTAATATCTATATATAGAGAGATAGAAGGGTGGAACAGAGACCAATTCAGTCTCGTGATTGTTTAAATATCTAATGATGAATTAATGGAGAAAAGTAATGACTTAAAAAAGAATGAGGTTCTCACTAGATAACTTGAAATTTGCATTCGTTTATTTCATTTTAAAACTTTTTTCTGAGTTTTAGAATAAGGACATTAGTGATAAAATCCTACAGTATAACATTCACATGGAGAATCTATTTAATTAATCATGTCTTAATGTTTGATTTTAAATAAATCGCCAGATATACCTTCTTGTATATGATTCCAACAAATTATCAGACATTAAAGTCGTATACATAAACCTTTCCAATGTAGAGAGTCCCATAATATCATATGTTCAGTAATTTGCTACCAATGCATCAAGTGGGCGAACACCCATTTTAGGGTTGTTCCCTTTTTGTAACTGCGCTAGTTATAATCTATCAGAATTAGATTTGAGCTAGGACGCATTGCATACCATTGTTAGCGGGGTGACTCCATGGCCCTTCTCATAGTTCAATAAACCGCATATTTTGGAAGCATCGTTTCATCATTTTAGTCACTACACAATTTCAGATCGTTACACAGCAACTTATAGTTCCTTTCTCATCATCAATTGTAGAGACATCAACGGAGTACGCAAAATCAAAGCATTATTAAAAATGTAACTATTCGCTTAATTTTCCTTCGAAATTTCACAATATTATAACATATTTTTATTGATCTTATAAGTTACATAGATGTTAAATAGAGCCATTCTTCTTTACTTTCGAACCATGGCAGACAATCACACAATTAAATATTTGGTGAAAAAATGAAAACGGTTTGAATTTCAGAGCAACATTATAATATATTATTTGAAATCGAATAAAAAATATTTTTAGAAAATGGACAAATCTGACGGAAATTTTTTGTAATTATTAAATTTGGTATATTTCGAAAGATATTATTAACAATTTTGAAATGATGTAAAAACTACTTTTATATTGCGATATTTTTTAAATTATCGTTGAAAATGTTTACAGTTTTATTTCATTAAACATTGAAATTTCGAAACTAAAGCTTATATGTGTATATTTACATTTATCAAGGATTATATAAGCTCAAAATTTGATATTTATAAGTCAAAGGGGTCTGTAGAATTCAACACACACACACACACACACACACAAACACACACACACACACACACACACACACACACACACACACACACACACACACACACACACACACACACACACACACACACACACACACACACACACACACACACACACACACACACACACACACACACACACACACACATTCTTTATTATTAATAGAGATGA
>JAPMOQ010040513.1:39258-66698 GCA_026543055.1 Argiope trifasciata
ATTATGGTTTAAAGGACAGAGAAAATGCCAACAATTCAGACCACTCGTTTCTAGGAAACTATCTTTTTTTATGACTTCCTAGAAATATTAGCAATATTTTCAAGAATTCCTTAATTTACAAAACTAAGTTTTTTCTGGTATATATGCTATTTATTTTTAAGTCTTGAGCTATGTATTTTTGCCGATTTTTTTTCTGTTATAGGATCACATCGCCATCCAATTAGATAAAAGTTCTGGCTGATGAAGTACGTAAAGTGGAATGTTTTCATTTGTAACATGAATCATGAAGGCAAAATCAAAAAGCCATTAAAGGTTATCGAAATGAATTAAAATTGTATTCAGTGTTATAACTTATACATTTTTTATAAGAGCAAAATTTTTGAAAAACTTCAAAAGTCTGTAATCTCAGGAATGATCCTTTCTGAAGCAATTTCCTTATCTTTAAAAGAAACTGCTTATATGAATTACAAATTAGACCGAGCTTTAATATAAATGTCAATTTAATCACTAAGATGAAATATTATACTCTTTCAATAAATTTTTGTTTTATTAAGACATATAAATTGTTATTAAAATCTTTAGTCGTATTAAAAACTTTAAGGAATATTTTAATGACTATTATTTCACATAATGATTTTATGTGAATTATAATTATAGAGAAAATATCTTTTATTATAATGTTAGCCGAACAATCACTATATTGTTTAGGGTGAAGTACAAAAGTATGTAACAACATTAAATTACAAATATCCATAAATTACAAATATCCATAAATCCATAAATTACAAATATCCATAAACCCATAAATTACAACTATCCATAAATCCATAATATTACTTCCCTGAAATGTTAATATAATCACTGAAAATAGATAATTTAAATATTTGAAGGGTTTGCTTCTAAAAGGAGGTAACTCCAATTATACAAAATTTGCAGAAAGCTGTAAGAAACGTCTGAAAATTCTAAATTCTAATGAAACAGACAGATCCATCCCTTGGGTAAGTAAGAACTAAGTTTGTAGCTACATCTTTTTGACACCAAATAAACAAGAAATTTTTTACAACTTGTAAGTAACATGATGCATGTAACTAAGTTCACTCAAATCTGAGCTACATCCTTTTTGCAGCAAACCCTTCATTTCTTAATGTATTCTTAATTCCTGCCGTCTTAATATTTAATTTTATTTTCACAAAAGGGCCATCTTTCTCTCCTTAATAGATTAACATTAATTATTAATTTTATTTACAGATTAACATCAAACATTAATTTTATGCACAAGCGGGTCATCTGAAGATCAAAGATGATAAATATCCATGTTTTCGATTCATTTAGCAATACACATTTCAAGATATGTGTTGTTAATCACTCTATCTAAGATGACAGGAGGTGCGTTTTCTTGTGAAAAAAATTAAGGAAATTCTCGTTAATCATGTGATTTTTTCATGATTCATATGTGTTGTTTCAGTTCATCGAGCTTGATTTGCGATTAATTAGTAATTCTACGTTTGAATCTCATATATTTCAGAACAAAAATACTAGCTGGGTGTTCTCAAATTCTTCCCTTAACTGATGCTTTATATTATAATTTTTTAATGAATGGTTGGCTTTCTTAAAAATCTATTAAGCTGTTTGAAATTTGATGCAATTGTGTTTAAAGTCTTCCATTTTTTTCTGTTTTCTTTATTTTTTACATGTGTTAATCTAACTTTTTCATCACTTAATCACATAACAATAAACTATCCTGAGTTTGTCCATTTTTTTACTACTATTTTTCCTGAATATAACAGACTATGTGAGAGAACTTCTTACCAAAATATATCTGCATTTTAAAACTTAATATCGTTTTATTCTAAAGCAATCTTTTTATTAAACTTCTGGTCATTTTGTCTATTTTTCAAATGTTAAGCAATACTTTTTATTATTTCAATTTTTTAAGATTGCCTTAAATCTTTAAGAATGTTTTAAGCACTCTTTTGACATGAATTTAGTTTACCTTAAACTCCTACAAAATTGCATTCAATCTTTCAAATATTTTTTTTTCCAAAATCCTAGTTCTATTTTTGTATTGTTATAAAATAATCAGTTTGAATTAAAAACATGCATTGAAAAATCATATTACTACTTATGTTAACAAAGAAAAAAATTAGTTTAGTTAATTCTTATTAAATAATTATAAAAAAAACACAAATAATAAAAATAATAAAAAAATAAATCTTTGTATTTTACTGATTGAGCTACTACCTTTAGATTTCAATTTTCATTACAAACTGCTAAAACTATTTAAAGTATTAAAAATGAATTAAATTTAATTAATGAATTAATATTTGAAAAAAATTATTAACATTAAGTGTCATCCACTACAAGTTTAAAAAAATGTATTAGAACTTGACTGATTGAATAAAAAGTATTAAAAGTATAATGGATATCGAAATATGAATTTTATATTATAGATTCTTGCAATATTAGAATAGAATTTTATATTATATATTCTCGGCATGCAGTAGCTTCCGAGTAATTGTCGCTACAAATATTTGGGCTCTGAAATGGATGTAAAACAGTTTCCATGGCGATGTAGTCTATATGCTAACTTCCATTTATGGAATACGAGATATCAACTTATCATGGAAGTTACTCATTCTGAATTATTTGAGCTGGCTTATTCTTATTGTAGCCATAACCACCAGGGAAGTGAGAACCGGCTTACTTGATTAATATGCGGTGTTTGATCAGATGTGAAATTCCCATTTCGCATCTGAGGTGTCCCTCGATAGAACAAAGTTTTATTAGATATTCTTTCTCTGAAACATCATTTAATAAATTTGGAAACTATTTCATAAAAATTGAAAATACTTCTCAGAGCTTTAGGTTTTTTTCTTTCAAAATTGAGGACAGGAAATAGAAAAAAACAAAGTAAAAAAAAAGTTATATATACGAAAATATACCAAGGTTTGCAAACTGATAAAAGATGAAATTTTCGGTACACTGTAAGCATGTGAAAAATGCGTCAGTATGTGTCATCAGTTACACAAATACCACGATACATAGAATGGATAATATGAGTGCCGTGAAAAGTAGAAGAAGAGTTTCTGTTGAGATTAAGTAAAAGAGCTTGAAGAATTTGGTAATATTCAAAAAGAAAATACTGTAAAAGCCAAATCTGTTTGCATTATTGAAGGTGGAAATAGAAAGTAGTTGAATGTACAACTGTTACAATATAGATGTAACAGGGCTATTGATATACAGTTTTTCATTGTACAAGGGGTGATGCAAAAAGTTTACAAGCAGCAGTACTTGGAAAGTAAAAATTGTGGATGGGAATATTGTTGGTCAGAGTGGAGACAAAAGACGCTAGTTGTCTCAGATTAGTCATTTAAGCAAATAACATTAGTACTGATACTTGAAACAGTAATGGCAAAATATCTATGAAACTGGTGCAAGAAATGATACGATTTCTCTGGGACAAGAATATGTTCCCACTGGACATTCACAGACAAATCGCTGAAGTATACAGAGGGCGAAGCAATGAGCATACAACATGTGGTGAAATGGCTTCGCTCTTTTCATGCGGGTTTGATTGATACAGTATGGCCAAATATGGATTTTGCACCATTAAACCCCACACAAACTAAACAAACAATCTTTTTATGCGGGCAGAGAGACTCAGGAAATCTTTAGGTGGGAAGTCTAGAGCCACCCCTCCACACACACGCAGTTCCGGTTTCGATTTCAGTGACTATTTCCTTTTCCCGGTAGCGAAGAAACATTTCATATGAGCGATTCAACAAGATTCATATGAGACGCCCATGTTCAAATAGGTGCCGACAGCTAGTTCAATAGCCAGGGACCGGCAGTTAGTGAAATAAATTGGTCCAGCTGTCTGACAAATGCCTCAAACGGTTTGGGGATTATGAAGAGAAGTGACCATCACATATGTCTCTTAGTTACCACTTGTATTCTGGTTCTATTGTTAATGAAGCCTTTTTTCTTTGCCTTGTAAACGTTTTTTTTTTGGATCGCTCCTCGTATGTACATTTAATTAAATTAAGTTGTCATACAACATGACGATTACTTTCATAATCATTTTAATATTTCTGAACATCAATCGTTCAATAGTTTTTTTTAATCGCTCATTTAACAAAGTTTTATTTCAGAATTAAAAATATACATTTCAACTTTTCTTATTATCCGATCTAATACCCACTTGTGCGATGCTATATACAATAAAAGGGAAGACGAATACCAGTTATTAATGGCATTCGTCTTCTACGCATTGCGCATTCGTCTTTTAATGTTCTGGGCTTGCATCAAATGTGCCAAAAATTTAAACAAACGGTATTTTTTTTGTATATTAGGGATTTAAAAAAATTGTATTCACTATATTACCTTTGTGCTTGTTAAAGAAAAAATTAAGTTGTAAATTGCATTCGATGCCTTTGAAGCATAGCAATTAAATGAGAATTTATTCCCTTTCCAAACATTTTCAACACATTTTAGAGAATCGAAAAGTGAAAAAAATTTTCTTTTTAGTCTTCAGAATGTAGCTTGCAAAATGCAGGCATCATATCACTTAGAATGTATGTATTGATCTGAAACATAACTAACGCTGCATCTCCTTGAAGTAACTCATGAATAATTGCTTGGTGGCCTTTATAAACAAATTAATGCCCATTTTAATATTTCCGGTATTATCAATTTTTCGGAAGGCATTGCTATTTTGAATTTTCACTTTCATTTAAAGATCTTTGCACATATTCTTTTGTATGTCACATGTTTTCTTACTTCATACACTTTCTTCAACTCAATTTATATTTGGCATCAGTATTATTTGGCACATTGGCATAATTAATAGTTTTAAAGCTTCAATTAAGAGGTTTTGATTGATTTCCGATGCCGCAAAATACGACGACAGGAGAAGCGTTATTGTGCAGAAGTGAAGATGATTACAAAATAATAACTTTCTGTGAATATGGATAAATGTTCTGATAATATATATTTTTCAGAACATTTACCCGCATTCACCGTATTATAATATGTATTTTTTAGAACATTTATCCTTATTTACCGTATTATAACATGTATTTTTCACAACATTTATCTATATTCACCGTAATATATTGTGTATTTTTCAGAACATTGATCCATATTCACCATATTATAATGTGTATTTTCCAGAATATTCATAACAGTTTTGAGTATTGGACAATCAGCCTAAGTACTTTTTCCTTATACCTTACAATGGTACGTTTTTGATAGCTAAACCTTAAAATTATACCGTTTCGGACTTCCCCCAGTTATAATTTAATTAAGATAAACGTTATTATGTTTCGGAGGTTTAATGATGAGAGAATACATTTTTTAACTTCGGTCATATAACTACTAATCATACATTTAAGTCTTTTTTAAAAAAGCATTTGGGTAACTCTAAACGAAACATTAATATATTAAAAAGCAAATTTAATTTTAGGATAAAACATTGATGGATTAAAATTAACTTCATTACAATATTATTTGTCATTTTTTCTTTTAATTTTAATTAAATAATTTTGAAAGTGAATCGCTTTTAATTATTTATATGATTAATGAGGAACCAACGCCAACAACAACTGTAACATGAGATAGATCCTAATAAAGTTGAGTTAAATGTTTTTGCCATTGCGCAATGCCAAGTATAATGGGTGATGTAATTTTTTTTTTTTTTTTTTGCATTTTGAAACTGAGTGCTAAATTGTTTTTAAAGAGAAAGATTTGATAAATTTAGCTACTTCAATTAATTAAATTAGTCCAGTTAGTTTTTAAGCATAAACAAATTAAAAGCTGCACATTTACAACACATTTATAAATGAAAGATTAATTTTTATATTCAATTAAAACAATATTAGATATTTAAAAGAAATTTTCATTGAATGAAAATGTATATATACTAATTATAAATATATATATATACTAATGCATATATGTATATGTATACACTGAAGTGACAAAAGTCATGGGATGACTGTTAATATCGTGTCGGTCCTCCTTTTGCCCGGCGAAGTGCAACAACTCGACGTGCCATGGAGTCCACAAGATGTTGGAAGTCCTCTGCAGGAATATTGAGCCATGCAGTCTGTATAGACGTCCATAATTGTGAAATTGTGGATGGTGCTGGAGTTTGGGCACGAACGGACATTTCGATGATGTCCCATAAATGCGATGGGATTCATATCGGGCGATCAAGGTGGCCAGATCATGCGCTGGAATTGTCCGGAATGTTCTTCAAACCAATCGCGAACAGTTCTGGCCCGGTGACATGGCGCATTGTCATCTATAAAAATCCCGTCGTGTGGGAACGTGAAGTCCATGAAGGGCTGCAAGTGACCTGTAAGCAGCTGAACATAACCATTTCCAGTCAATGATCGGTTCAGTTGCACCAGAGGATCGAGTCCATGCCATGTAAAAACAGCCCACACCATTATGCAGCCACCACCAGCTTGAACAGTGCCTTGCTGACAGTTTGGGTCCATGGCTTCGTGGGATCTGCGCCACACTCGAACTCTACCATCAGCTCGTAACAACTGAAATCGTGACTCATCTGACAACGCCACGGTTTTCCACTGGTGTAGGGACCAGTCGATATGCTCACGAACCCAGGAGAGTCGCTGCAGGCGATGTCGTGCTGTCAGTAAAGGCACTCGAGTCGGTCTTCTGCTGTCATAGCCCAAGGAAGACAAATTTCGCCGCACAGTCCTATCGGACACGTTCCTCGTACGTCCCACATTGATTCCTACAGTTATTTGACGAAGTGTTGCGTGTCTATTAACATTGACCATTCTACACAGACGTCGGCGGTCTCGGTCGTTAAGTGCAGGTGGTCGCCCACTGCGCTGTCCATGATGGGATGTGGTGCCTGAAATTTCATACTCTCGGCACACTCTTGATACTGTGGATCTCGGAATGTTGAATTCACTAACGATATCCGCAATGGAATGACCCATGCGTCTAGCTCCAACTAACATTCCACGTTTAAAGTCTGTTAATTCTCGCCGTGCCGCCATAAATCACGAGAAACCTGTTCATATGAATAACTTGAACACAAATGAAAGCTCTGGAAAACGAACTGCGCATTTATACTTTTTCGCTGCGATACTATTGCCATCTGTATATTTGCATATTGCTATCCCATGACTTTTGTCACTTCAGTGTATATATGTATAATTTATGTATAAATATATGTAAATGTATATATACTAATAATAAATGCATATATATTAACCTTATATACTAATTTACATTGAATGGAGGTTTTTTTTAATAAAATTTTCTAATAAGAGTGCAAAAAAATTGCTCAGAAACTAAATTTATTTATTTTTGGTTAAGAAAAAAATTTAGTTTTTAGGTTTGGTTTAGGAATGAAATTCCATATTTAAATGAAGACAAAGATATGATTATTAATCTGAATAGCAAGTTTAGATGAAAAATAAGATAATTTATATTTAATGTATACTTAATATTAAACACACTAGATTTGAACTAAACATTTCATCATACAAAAATTGAGATAAGATTAGATGTCCTATTTCGAAAATAGATTAAAACTTTTTTGTATAACTTACTTGAACTCGGCGTAACGAATTTAGATGTTTGTTAAAAACAAAAGCTGTTAACGACTGTCCAAAATTAGGATAACAAGACCTTAACAAATTATTCCGGCTGAATAATTAAAGAGGCGAAATGCATAGAAGCAATGGGGATTCATCCCAAATCAGAATTCTGACTTGAATAATGCAGAAGCATCTAATCTCATTATTCCATGCATCTAATCAAGCTTTCCCGGATTGCGCAAACGATATTTTAGCAAACAAATGGCGAAAAGTTAATTTAAAAAAGTGAAGGGAATACGAAAAAAATTGGATTAATCTCGCTTATTTTCATTATTTCTCTGAAGCAGTATTTTAATAAGAAAGGAAAATTTCAAATCAGCAAAATCTATTCAGTTTTTATATCAATTATTTGGAAAGATATTTCCCTTTCTCTTTTCTTATTTATTTCTTGTATTTTCATTATTTTTCTTTTTAATATTATTTTGATTATTCCTGTTTGCATTGCTATTAATAAGAAATTGTGTATACGAAAATGAATTTAATTTTTTACTTTTAATGCATTCGCATTTTCTTACTTTTAACTTTTTTTTAATTAGAGAATTACAATTTCAATATAACGGTTTTCATTTTTATAAAGATATTTGTACCAGCTGTTCATTATATTGAAAGTGATTGTTTTGTTTTATATATCTGAAAATTGTACTTCGAATATGACTAAGCAGTCATTTCTCTCAGGAATTGTTTATATGAGAAACAGTTAATTTATCAAATTATTTTTAAAAATCGATATTGAAAAATCACAAACTGCTGATGATTGCAAATAATTTAGAGCATTTTTTTTGGTTATAGAATTCAAATTATTTCAGATGGTAAGCCTTCTAGAATTTCATTTAATCATATGGTTTATTGAATGATGTTTTTATTAATAGCTACATAAAATATATCGATAAAAATCGCGCTATTCGAAAACCTTATAAACAGAAACTTTGCAGTACATTTTTAAATGATATAAATATCCACTGCAGAAACAAGAAAAATATATGTTCATATTACTTGTTACTTGCTCTGCGATATTTACAATTAAATATATGTATATATCATGTATTATATCTTATCATATTTCATATCATGCATATTTTTATTCTTCATAATATTTATTTCTTCAGGTTTCATACTGCTAATTTTACTAAAAGATTAAAAGATATAAAGACTGTACTATATAATTATGCCAACAATAAATACTGAAATAAAAATTGCTAATGTCAAATAATTATTTTTAGGTAGATTTTTATACGAATTTATCTAACATCAAAAATTACAGTCGCTCTCATGACACGACATCATGAAAATTTCTGTAGATTTTCGTCAATCACTATATCTAAAATCCAAAACTGCTCGCTATTCGAAAGTTTCATAAACTTGTATTCATTATACAGGTTGAGTCAAATAATGGCCCCGATTTTCAGAAAATCATATTTTTGAAACTATTGTACATATTACAATAAGTAACACAAGAATTTAAAGAAAAAAAAACTATTAATTTTTTGGTTACAGATATTTGATGTGTAACCCACTTGTTTTATGGAATGCGACCAATATGTAATACAGTTCGTTTTAAACATTTTGTAACATCATTTTGTCTGATTCTGAATGCTGCACAAATATGTTTTTTAAGTTGTGGAAGCGTTTTGAGGATTGTTAATTCATAAACAAAGTCTTGTCTTAATGGTTTCTTTTTGTGAGGTCATATCAAAGATAATAGACAAAACAAAATGCTTGGAACGAACTGGATTATAGATTAGACGTATGCCGTTTAACAAGAGAGCCCTACAGAGAACATTTGTAATTGAAAAAAAAACCTTGGTATATTTCTCTTTAAATTCATGTATTATTGTAATATGTGTAGTAGTTTCGAAAATATTTTTAAAATCTAGTCCACTATTTGTATTCAACTTGCATATAGAGAATGGCTGTAAAAACCTTGTAGATATATGGGTCTCCTACAACCTGTATACTCAAAGGATGGAGAAAGTTTTGTTAATGGCAGCCTGGTGGCTTTCCAGGTTATGATTATAACTATAGAAACAAAAAATTTTTGCAGGGCAACGTTCAATTTTCCTCGTCACAAAATGTTCAGTCCATGCAAAAACCATAAAAAGCGATGAAGAGGTACGAGTTCTCACAAAATACGGAAGCATTATGTGCGCGCAAAAACTAGCTCTGTGAATTTCTTAGGAGTGAAAAAACTGATTTTTAATTTTGTCCGTTTTTAACCTGATTTTCCCCCTTTTTTAAACGTTTACGCATGCTTTCTTTAATTATTTGAAATTAAAAAAAAATAAACTTGAGATAAAAAAAACCTTAAATAAAAATAAAAGAGTTGACATAGTTACGGAATAATCATCAACTTTAATATATTTTTGTATAAAATTTATGATTAGCTTCAGTGTTGTGTATACTTAAGACCTTTTGAACCAATTTTATTACCATCTTTACATTAGAAAATGAGATACATGGTTTCTTTTGTCTTAATTTTTTCATTCAAAAACAAATCCTTTTCTAAAACTACAGTTGTAAAAATAAACATAAAAGCAAAAATCTCCTTAATCATTACGATTAGACAAAGAAAATCTGTCAGGTGCTTGTTCATTAAATTATTTACTTATTCATAATTAAAGAAATTGCGAAGAAATTTTATATTTTGCAATCTAGGGAAATCACTTACCATGCATTTACTTTTTATAATACTGAGCTAATTTGCTACACGGATGTCAGTTAACTTGCCAAAAGTTAAAATAGACTGCTACTCAGATATTGACTTATAACTTGAATTGTTTTGTATATTTTGTGTAATAAACATAAGGTTTGTTAATGGCTTTTATATTTAAATTTAAATATATTTAATTAAATAATTTAATTTTTTAATGCGTTCTCTTTTTAGATATTTGCTTCATTACTAAGAATATTAAAATGACCAAGAGTTATAATCTTTAAAATGCCTGTTAAAAATGAGAATATATTCCGTTTCATTCCTATTAATATTATAATTGAAATATTTAAAAGTGCAGGCGATAAAATTTTAATCCCAACATTAATTTCTTCTTAAAAGAAAGTGATATTTTTGCTCCATGTAATGAAAAAGTCAAACGATAAAATCTTAATTTATGTCATAAAATGTTATTCTGTATATTCAATTAAAGGAAAAATAATTTCAAACGACATTAATTTCTTCAAGCTTCAAATATGTTAAAAATGTAGCCATGAATATTTATTTCCTTTCGAATGATATAATCTTTTGGCATTTGATTGAAAAACATTTCAATGCTTTTGAATACTATGTTTTAAACTTCGAAATATACTAGTTTATATTTTATTATTATAAAAATAGTTATATTCTTATTATTTCTTGTTTTGCTTAGAATTCTGAATTTTAATAAAAAAATAAAGTTAGGATTTATGGTATGGTTGCTTCAGTGTAAAATATTTCATAGTTTTAGAATGAAATAAACTTGAAAAATTAACTTTAATGATAACGAATTGGCCTTAAGTTTCACTTTTAATAGAGGAATATAATTTTTTTCTTAAGCTTAAGCTATTTCTCATAATAAGGTTAAGCTATCTATGAGCTCAAAGATACTATTGTATACCTGTTATATAGTTAGAAATAGAAATTAAGAAATACTTGTATCTTTCTTTAGACAATATATGTGAATTAAAGAAATTTTAAAATATGTAAATTTATAGGTTGGAGATTTTTTATTATTGAAATAAGAATAAAAATATGCAAAGTATTTTTCTATATTTTTCATAAACGAATCGGTTAATTTGGCTTTGGAAGAAACTTTTTAAAATTAAATTGCAAGATAATTATAGATAATATATTACGGCTGATGCATGCAATACTAATATTCTGAAGAATGCCCAGATATTTTAAACCAAATTATGTAATATTTGAAAGATTTAAATTTTTTATATATTTATCTGGAATTTTTATATGATAGCTGTCAGTCTGTGAAATGACATATGTTATTTTAAAAAAGTATGAAAAAAATGATTAGTTTTTAAATAAATTATGATAAGAAGAATTCATGAATAGCATTTGAATAGCATACTTTATTAAAATACCAAGCCAGCTATTTAAAATAGTTCATTTTATAGAAATGCAAAGGTTATTAAAAATTAATAATAAAAGAATACCGGAAAAATACTTAAAAATGAAATTTATTAAAATAGAATTGATGCATTTCTTATAAAAGAAAATATAATAAAATAAAAGCTTACTTTTTGCATTAAAAATAAATTCTATTTTGCATTGCAATCGTTTCATTCTTTATAAAATGTAATTGGCGACGTATTTCCAACTTTGACATTTCATGGAAATGGTTAAAATATTAATCATTTCATAGTTTTCTTTGAAATGCTGAGTCATTCTATAGAGCACCGAATATCAGACTTTATTTGAGAGAAATGCTGTAAGAAATGAATTAATAAAAAGCATTCAAAATTAAATGAGCGCAATAAAATATGCATATAGTTGGATTTAAATTGAGATGAAGCTATGACTTGTATAGGGATAACAGTAATAAATAAATAAAGTTAATTTTTAAGCTCTTGACTTGAGTTAAAAGGATCGTTAAACGATGAAACATCATAAATTTGCCTCTCTACGAAAATTCCAAATGCAATTTAACATAAATTTTGTGAAGTAAGAAATCCATTTATGTAAAGGGAATTGCATGTTTGTTTGAGTCTGTGGTGTCCAGAGAAATGAAGGGCATTTAGACATTTAATACGGCATTCAGGTAAGTAAAAGAAAGAATTTAAAAATTTAATATAGAAAGGTGCTTACTGTTATTTTTTATGGGGTTTTTTCCATGCATCAAAGCATGTGCACATTTGGAGTGATTAATTAACTTTTTTAAATATTTATTTTTCAAACTCTGATGAACTATTGACACTATATCAGTGTTTCTCACCCTTTTAGTATTCACGGCCCGATTTTCAATCATAATTTTCATCGCGCTCCCCCCTCCCCACCGCATACTATAAAATGTATAAATACTAATGTATTTTGAGTATTTTGGAGCTAAACCTACACTACAGAATTAATTTTAAACTTTACAAATTACCAAGAATACGGAAATTTATTGACATTTTGCAACACCGATCCTCAGAATTAAGGAAACAAGAATCTTATGCCTTTTTATTGCTCTTGCGTCCCGCCATGTCGGGCATTCTCAAGGTTTCGCGAGAAGTTTCGATTTATCTGGAATTTGTCTGGTCAGCTTAGAAGTTAAGTTAGAGCGTGCACAGATGTGAACAAACATTTTCTCAAAATGTGAAGGAGAAAGTTCTATGACGAAAATTTTAATTCCAGACAATCTCATTCGAGTCGATTCTTCTATCGCTATTGAATCTATTCTGAATGTGTATGTTATATATATTTTCGTGTAATTACAATTCACCGTATTAAATATTCACGGCAGTAGATTTATGCAGAATCATGATTATGCAGATCGGAAGATTCCAAAGTATTCAAGCACTTGTGAAACAAAAATCGCCACAGTGCGACTGGACACATTGCATAATCCACAGAGAAGCTTTGGTTTCCAAAGAAATGCGTCCTGGTTTGAATATTGTGTTAACTACGGTTGTAATCGTATTAAATTATATAAAAATGAGACCCCTGAAATCAAGAATCTTTTCTGCGCTTTGTAAATACATGGGTGCAGTGCATTCAGCGTTACGAGGGAAATTTTTGCAACGTGTTTATGAATTAAGAGAAGAAATCGCAGTTTTCCTAGAGGAGGGAAACAGACCGGAAGCTGAGAATTTTCGAGATAGTTTATTTGTGATGAAATTGAGCTACATGGTCGACAAATTGAGGAAATTAAATAACTTGAATCTTCAACTGCAAGGAGCAAATACACATATATTGGATACGAGTGATAAAGTTAAGGCTTTTTGTAGAAAATTGGAATTGTGGAGCAGAAATTTAAAGCAAGAAAACTTAACAATGTGTGCAAATTTGGATGATTGTGTTAAAACTTACAAGGATGAAGCACAACATGTAAAAATTGTTTTTGTAACCATTGAAAATCATTTACAAATGCTAGCAAAGAATTTTAAAAAGTACTTTCTTGCTGACGAAGAATTGATATCAAGTTACAAGGGAATGAGGGATCCATTAGAAAATACTCCCGAAGGACTCGCAATTGAAGACGAAGAAACCTTCATAAACTTCACGGCAAGCGGCAAAACCGAAAGACAATTTAGCAACAAATCACTCTTTGTATTTTTGGCAGGAGTGGATAATGAGTTTTCTGCACTAAAAACAAGGGCATTTCGCACACTACTACCATTTTCAACATCTTACCTTTGTGAAACTGGATTTTCTGCTGTGGCTTCTTTGAAGACAAAATATAGATCTCAGCTAAATATAGAAAAAGAACTGAGCGTGTCTATTTCTAATATTAAACCCTCCTTCAAAAAACTTTGCTCTACAAGACAGGCCCAAAGAAGTCACTAATAATTATTAATTTTTTTTTAAATTTAGTAAGTTGTTTTGATTTAATAAGTTAATTATTAAATATATGGAAATATATTTTGTCTTGTATGTATGTGTGTTCTTTCCTTTCAGTCACTTAATCAATTTTTTTAAATAGCATTTTCTCTTGGATATGCTCGCTCCCCCCTAGGGGGACGCGCCTCACAGGTTGAGAATCACTGCACTTTATATTTGTGATTTTTCTTATTTATTAGTCCCTTTTCTCCAGAAAATGTCGGACATAAAATTCGTATATTTGACATTCCGATTTCATTATATATTTCATAATTTTGTGGATGATTGAGAAAAACTTCCTCTAATTTAAAATGTGAACGATTTAAATGTGTTACAAATATGTAATGTTGATTCCAGCACAGTTTGTTGAATAACTAGCTAGGGCGTTTTCTGATCGCCTTTGTTGGATGCCGAATCAGTGATCTCAGAAGCTTTGCGATAGAACTGGTAATAATTCAGAGAATTCACGATTAATTTGACGACAAAATAGATAATACTTAAAACTTCCAAAATTTTAACGATTGAGCCAATAGGAACCGAGATATGACTGATTGTTCCTGAACTTCTCCTGTCATCTTCCCGAGAATCATAAAAGGCAGATACTTTCAAGCTGCACTCAGTCAATCGTGTAACAAATTAATCATATAAAGACTCTAAGTCGAATAGTTGGACCAGTCCAGGGAAGAGCAAGCATTGTGTGGAGCTCAGGCGATTGGTGATCTGAACTGTGTGCCATGTCCTGGTGTCTTTTTTAGATCAGCATCAAGTGGTGTGTGAAGTAGCCATTCATATAGTATTGATCCGGCAATTGTATACAGCTAAAGTGAGGAGACAGTGGAGAATTGCAAACGCTTGGATACATTCTAAAGTGCAGCTAAGCAAATTCTCTCAGACCACTGAATTCTGTATGGCCGCTTTGTGTGCTGTGGTTCTTTTAAGCTGATAGTTACTTGTGGGATGTTAATTTCATCATCTAACAAATCTAAAAGAACATCAGAATATCCGTAACAAATGCCTTTACTAATTGTTTTTTAATTAATTCTTTTTTGTTGAGTTCAAAACAAGCAACCAATCAGTCAAGTAAATCATCACCCGAACGCCTTTGATATGCCAATGGAAGGTTTGTTTTCACAGATTTAGCAAAGAACCAAGATTTTTTTCCCTAATCTGGAAGAATCTAGATAGGTTTTTCTTCATCCTTGATTTCGCAAAGAGCCAAAATAAGAATTTAAGAAAAATCATGAAAATCACTTTCATGCTGACCAAATTCTAAAAGCATAATTTCTTAGACATTTTTTATTTTTATTGATTTTTTTCCCTCCGTTCTCACAAGGTTACCTTTGTTTTCAGATGCTTGTTTTGATTCTTATTTTTTACAGTTCACCTTGCACAAATTGTTTAATAATATTAGATTTTGTTTAGAATAAAATTCCGTTCATCATATCTTATTTTTAATGCATTGTTCAATAGAATAATAGAATAAATTATCAGGTAGTTTCAGAATGAATTAAATATGTCCCTTATTTTTGATATGTTTTATTAATTCTGCATCTATCTGATGCTATGTAATAAAAGCAATTAAGTTTCTATCTAGATTTTTTTCTCTTTTTTTTTTACCAAAATAATTAAAGGTAGAAAAAGTTTAAATAAAATTCTGAGAAATGTGAAATAGAATTTTAGAGTTTAGTAATTGGAAATCTTATTCATCATATAATAGAGAAAAATATTAGATATTCACTTAAAGGGTTAAAATATGTTTAAAAGGAAACATATCAAAATTAAATTGAATTTCGCTTGGTCTTTGCTCAGAAAATGTATTTCAAAAAGCAAATTAATTGTATTAAAAATTCCTTTAAATAGTTATTATAGTTTTCCAAAATATACGCATACAAAGTAAAAGTAAATTGTAAAAAGTAAAGTCAAATACAAAGAAAATTGAATTTTTAACATAATCTCATGAATTTTTCAGCAAAAAATTTGTTTTAAATCAAATCGCTTTTAAATCAAAAATTGCTTTTAAATCAGTTAAATAAAACAGTTCAAAACTACAGAAATAATCTAATTCTAAAGTTTTTAATATTTTAGCATTTTTACAAGGAATGAAAAATAAATATGATGAAAGGCCAATAATTATATAAATAATTGATTAGAATCCAGGAGATAATTTAAATATATTAAGTACATATTTCGTATTATAATTGCAAGAAATAAATTTCAACATTTTAAAATTTAACAAAGCATTCCCTTTGAAGCATAAAGTATTTAATTATTTAAATTGTCTAACAAAATATACTATTTTGATGTTTGTGTAATAAAATACTGTTCTGTTTTCTTGGTAAAGCTAAAAGTTACATTACATTTAAAATCATTCTAATTTGAAATGGAAAGTTTAGTATTCGCGCAAGCTTTATTTCAATGAATTTATTTTAATTCTGAAATAAAAATGCTTGATAGCTAACCTGAGGCATTGATAAATTAATGTTTCTATGCCGTTCTGTCATAAATAAAATGATCAGATTTTTCAAAGCAGATTTCTGAATAATCTTTTTGCCATTTTAAAATGAATGATTCTCTCACTTGCGTAATTATAATTTTCATTATAACTTGTTACACAAACAAGTTTTTTAAATACTTTCTAATACTGGCTCGAACATAGAAATTACTGTATTTGGGTTTCAATAATAATTTTTTTAAAGATTTGCAACAATCTTTCATAGAAATTATTTTAATTACATTTATATTAAAAAAACTGACGACATATTCTTTATTATTCCTACTAACTTTATAACTGAAATATTTGAAAATTCACTAGATAAGATTTGAATTCCTATATCAATAATTAAAAACAGGCAAGTTTTTTTAAAAGTATAATCGAAAAACCAAACGATTAATTTGTAATTTATTTCATAAAATTCTATTCTTTGTATTTAAATAAAAATATCTCCAAATGATAAATAAATTCTTCAAGATTTAAATATTATTAAAATGTAGCAGTGTTTTCTATATTTATCGATTGATACAATTTTTTGGAATTGCTTGAAAAATGCTCCAAGCTTTTCAATATTAAACTTTTTAATTTAAAACTATTTTAATTAAAAACTCTCTATTTAAACTTTCATTCTGTCATAAACAAAATGATCAAATCCTTCAAAGCAGAGTTCTTTTCATTTTTTAAAAATGAGTGATTCTCTCTTTCACATAATTATATCTTTCATTATAACTTGTTACACTTATTTGTCTTTTAATTATTTTATAATACTGGCTCGACCTGCAGAAATTACGGTATTTTTTTCACTAATATATTTTACTGAAGTTGTCAACATTGTTTAAAATTATTAATTGGCATTATATTTCCTTGTTTATTCTTTCGTTTCCTTACATTTGTTGTTTATTAAGCAAAATCCTAATTAAAATTCCGATAATGTCTTTCTTATAATCACTTGAAGGCTCTGTCGTGTTCAGTGGTATGAGTGATTACAGTTTATTTTCAATAGTTGTTTATATCTTGTATTCAGTATTGTATTTATATTCTAATTTAAAACTCACTTCTCAGAGCTCAAAAAGAAAGGAGAGAGCTACATATGAATAAAATAAATGAATTATAATATTTATGACCAAACCCCAGTAAAAATTACAGAAAACTGATTAAGTTCGAGCATAGTTAAGTGCAAAATGCTACAAGATTCAAAATCCCTAATTCAATTATTCCCCAAGAAAAATACTAAACTCTCCGTTTCGCTTTTATTTGATAATGAAGCTGAACTATTAATTACTGAATTAGCGGAAAGTTTAAAAGCGTTTCAGAAAGAAATTTGATAATTAAACATTAGCAGAATGCTAAATTTCTTTTCCACAGCAAGAATCAATAACCATTATAATCTGAAATTAAACAAGGGCTTAAGTTTTTCTATGACCATTTAACTTTTAAATCGCTTTACAAATATTTCTTTTGGAATATATCAGCAGTCTCTAAGTACCTTTTCTAATTAAGGATTTAACTTCATTATAATCCTAAGAATTTAAATAATCTATCATGATGCTAACAGCTTTGTTGATACATAGCAAACATTATATTATAAAGCATACTAATTGAGGTCCTTTATATTCTTATCAAATAATCTGTTTTATTCTTTACTTTGATATTTTAATCTTGTTAAAATAAGTGTTTTCCTCCGTCCTGCCAGATTCTAACAGTTGTATTTCCTTACTTTAAGTAATAACTTGCAAACGATTAGTTTAAAAACTCCATTTTCGTTTCGAATATTTATTTTCCTGCTGATGAGCAAATACTATACTGAGCATACGTTTGTACTTCAATTCATGGAGCTACATGCTCAGTACTTCAATTCATGGAGCTACATGTTAAATATTTCTCTCTCTAAATATTTAAGAATAAGATATCCCCACTTTCTTCTTCTACTGATGGGATAGAATATCCCACAATTTCATTTCATCATAGGAATATCGAATTAACTATACAGCAGCATATTTAATCTAAAAAATTAGTCATGATGCCGCACAATTGGTGCTTAACTACACTACCATTGTCACTTCAGCGTTGATATTTAGATGGATTTAGATCGTGTCTTAATTTTCATCACCAGGTATGATATGATTTCCAGTCACGATTAAGATTAAAATTACGATTATCGCAGGATCTCCGGTTACGATAAGAAATGCCTTTAAATTTCACACTAAAATAATTAACTCATCTTCTAATATTTAGCAAAGGCGAAATGGATATCTTGGCATTATTTTCATATATTAAGCAAGTTTGTTTATAACTTTTGGTGTTTTGTATGTACATTATGTCATTGAAGTAGAGGCAATACTACTACACTCTCGGAGAGCAGCAGTAACTTTTAGATACAGTTATAGGTTTATTAAGTCTTAATGACACATGCCTAAAACAGAAGGTTTCTTCTTCAGCAATAAGGAATTATCGGATCATATTTACGTAATTCAGAGCAATCAAGAATGTCTGACTGCTCTTCTCCATCAAATGCAATTTTTTATAATTTTTTACTTTTTCAAAATGAAGCACTTGTGAATAAAAAATATAAAGTTTAAATGCATGACAAATTATTTCTAAAACCTTAATTTGATACGTTGTGTTGGTCGTAGACGATATGAGGCTTTAATGTTTCAAGAGGTTGTCTAAAAGTTGTCAATAAATGAAGCTATCATGATCAAAACCCCATTATCTGTGATAGAAATTGATATTTTTGAGGCCGAATTGGTTACTTAAAACTATAAAAAAAACTTTTTTTCTCCTAAATAACCCATTGATATTTGGTCATATTTTCAGTTAAATTATAATAAATGTCTTTTAATTATATTAAAATGTGTCGCAAGATTTTCAATTGTTTTTCATCCGGAATTAAGGTGAATTTATTGCCATGGTGCAGTTAAATTGCCTGCAAACTAGTTTACGAGGAATTTTAGAAATAAATACTCACTGAAATTGTGTTCAATTGTGGAATTACACAAGCATTCAAAATCATCAATGCAGTTAATAACATCCCTACGTTAAGAATGAACTAGAATCTGCCTGTCAATAGCTGTATCATGAAATTAAAGTTCCAAATGAAGACATAAAAGAGAATTTTTAGGAAATCAGGCAGTGTCAAATTTTACTGTAAATCACAGCTAAAAACTTTCCTTCATAAAATTATTTTCTACTGAAAATGTAACATATTTTTTTCTCATTTTCAACACTCGTAAAAAATTTACAGACCTTGGAAATAAATGATGATTGGTCTTAATTTTTATGTTCATCATAAAACATATCTTTTGATCTTGAATTCTCCAGTTTTTAATAAAGATACTTTGCAAAGTGTCATGTCATTAAGGTATTCGACTACGTTCGAAGGAAAAAATATGAAAAATGGAATTTCTTAGAAATATTTTATGTTTTTTAGGTGTATTGTTATATAAAAATAATATAAATAGAAATACAATACAATAAAAAACAATATATTTTGTAATATATTTTGAGAAATAGGAAAATATGTTGTACATTTTAATGAAATTTAACCAAAACGGTTAACTTTACACAAAATGGTAATGCAGAAATCCTATTTTTCTTTGTACTCAAGTTATAGAATACAATGATGAATTAACTGAACCAAAACCTAAGAAAAATGTTGTGATGCAAAGAAGTTATGAGAAAAAAAAATGCACATTTTAACATTTTTTTCCATAAATTTACAACTTAATTTTTCTGAAAACACTTACAAATTAAAAGGTATTTCACGAATAATAAAAGTTTGGTTCATTTCATTGCCCATATTATTTAAAATATAGGCTGAAATTTTTATGCAAATACCTCAATCAGTTTTCGAGATACCATGTTAACGGTAGAGAATTTTTTTGAACATAAATTTTTTTAGAAAATAGTAGTTCAAGAAAAATTTTAGCTGAAAAAATCTGTGATCCTGAATGATAGATAAGGCCTTCGGTTTCCAAGAATAGATGGACTGTTTTGGAGAGAGAAAATTATGAACTTCAAGAAATGACAATAAAAATAAAATTCGCCAGTGTGGTCGATAACCAGTATTTTTAAGGAAGTCGGATACCTTAATCTTCACGATGTTGATCCAGTCGTACGGTCAGAAGATGTGAAGTGAATAGAGAATAATTATTTTCTGGAATGTTGATGACTGAAATGAGAGTAACAGTATTAGCAAAAGCTCTAGTGAGAACTCTGAGAAATGAGTTGTAATTCT
Organism: Argiope trifasciata; assembly: GCA_026543055.1. Taxonomy (NCBI): domain Eukaryota; kingdom Metazoa; phylum Arthropoda; class Arachnida; order Araneae; family Araneidae; genus Argiope; species Argiope trifasciata. The sequence goes on from JAPMOQ010040513.1 coordinate 60,129, forward strand.
TAACTGGGGAAGTGCAGTCTGTGAGACAGCATTTCACATACACTCAAATTAAATTTTCTAATGAATGTATTAGTATGAAAAAACTTCCAAATATTCTGTAGATATTTTTCTTGATATATTGATAAGTTTTAGAAAATTGTCAAAATATATTATCATTGATAAAAGTAAAAGCATTGGCACTTACATTTATTCTCAAATTACATGTTACAATGAATAATATTCTTGAAAACACATATTACATTTAATTTTTAAATCATATTTATTTTTACAGTATATAAAGATATATAGAAAATAATAGAATGTAAAATTCAACAATTATATGAAAAATTTAAAAAAATTGACAATGGGTGAAATTGACCCTTTTTTTTTTAATGGCTGCTGTGATTTTCATAGCAGAAGTTTTGAGTGCGTTTTAAACATAGGGTTAAAAACTAGTATAAAGATCAACCTATAAATTATGAATATATTTCTTATGAAATATCGACAAATTTTTTAAAAATACATTATCATTAGAAAAATTATGTTTGAATCAGTTGAAACCGAACTTTCAATGACAAACTTTTCTGTACAATTATCCTCATCACTAAAATCACTTTCTCTTCATTTAAAAGTGTCTGGAGCACTGCTTCATAATAGGATCAGTAAATTGAATGATATTTCGAGGCCTAAGTTTTAGCGCCATTTACAAAACCTTGTTTAACACTAGGACACTTACAGGGAGATGCGGCCTCAAAGAAATAACTGAATTATTTAAAAAAGCATTAGTTGAAGCCAGTTGAAAAAGTGTACGTGTATTGAAGATCACAAAACAAGAAGCTATATGATCATTCCATTCAGTTGAGCTAAAAATAGATCAGAGATGACAGAAAGTACATCACTAATGATCTTACAGACAGCACGTCCCCAATTAAAAGGGTCAAGTGTCCGTAAATGTGTTGAATTAACAATCAGGAGTGTTGCTCTACGCTAGGTGAGGATAACCTTTAATATAATAAAGCTAAATATTAACAACTCTCTAAAATTCTTTACGAAAACATGGATTCTGCACTGTATAGTAGCATATGTTTTAGTTTTATGTGTCATTCAAATTAAGTAACATTAGTGTGACATCTGTTGTTGCAGATTAGCTAACAATTTATACTAGGATTGTGCGATGTAGTTTTTATCATAATGCTTGCTGAACTGGAGTAATTTTCCAATTGTGTCTAAGCGAATCTTTATTGTTATTCATCTGTAAAAATAACAACTTTCAGGCATAAATAGATGAAAATGTGGTTGAACTAGCACGAGCCAGCTTCTTCAAACAGTTCAGTCTTCTAGAATCGAATTCCATGTTTCTAAAATTTCTTTATTGGTATTTTTACTTATATTGCTTGTAAACCTTTTTATTTCAATCAATTACTACTTGTTCCTTGTTTCAATAAATTTTTGAATTCATATTGAACTAGTATAGAAATGAATCAGTTGCATTTCAAATTCTTCAGTTTGTAACTAATCGAATTGGGACAAGTTTAGTTTATAAAATAAAGTCACGCACAAACCGTTTTGATCAGTGACCTATTCCCAAAAATGGTTCTGTGGAACTTGCGCTCAATAAATTTCCCCCTACCTCAATGACGGCTGTCAAGTCATGAAAAAAAATGTTACCACATTATAACCTTCTTCTTTTCATGTAAGATTTGACAATTTTACAATGTACGCCAAATGGTAATAAGCTTTAAGAGTAAAAATGATACTCCATGTCCCTGATAAGAAAACGAAGCTTCCGTGAGAAAAAAGCTGTTGTTGAAAATAATAAATAAATGTGGGAAATTTGCTTTAAAACTTTATTATAAAAGAGCACATTCACAATTTTCCCCTCACAGAAGATATTTATAAAAATTATAATTTTGATGCGGATAAAACAAATTTAATCTAATAAAGTGAATTATATATATTTTTCAAGTTTTATGAGGATTTAATCTTTATGATTCTTACGGTTTAACTTTATTTAACAAAATGGAAAAAAATAGAAAGCTTTTTAAATTTAAATTTAAATGTATATCAATAAAACTTAGTTCTTTCGATATGTATATATATTCCACAAGATATTACTTGAGATCAGCTAATGTATTTTTTATGTTAAAATTGTTCAAATAAGTTGTTTTTTTTTGCAAAATATTAAGCGCTTATTCTGAAATAAGAGAGGAATCGCATTAAAAATTCAAAAAATAACTGCTGATTAAATCTTAGACGAAAAAACGTATTTTCTATAAAATGTTGATAATTACTGAAATTCCTTCAAATCTGAACTTTATTACTTCATTTTCCAGCTTACTTACCCTTAGACTTAACTATACATAATCCAATGTACCAGCAATCGACATGTAAATGCAACATCTTTCCATACTCCATTAAAATGTTTAGTTCTCAGACTCAGTATCAATATTTAAAATTTTATTCGCAGGTAATGCAGTTCCAAATTTCTGCCAAGCGCTGCCGAAGATTTATTACTAATTCTCAATTTGTCTTGAATCTATGCACGAAGAAAAGCTAGAAATAAAATATATTACTTTATATTTTATTCATTCTTTTTCTTTTTTCGGAGTTTCTTATGAAAAGTGCAGAGATTTTGCCATTATCGAAATCAATATTGAAATTACAATAGTAAATTTTTAAATATTAGACCTTAAGATAAAACTAAAGTCACAGCTATGTAAGCATGATTTCTGATATTACATATTTCTTTTAAAAAAGCATTAGGAGGTTGCACTTAGAATAATTTTATATTTATATAAATTTAAATATTGTATTTAAGCCTATTTCAGTTTACTAAATTTCCTTAAATAAGGGAGGCAACTGTACGAAAATTTCAAAGGTTAAATTTTTATTCATCCATTATAATTTCACATGTGAATTAGTATAATTTTCCCTCATTTTCATCTGTACGTACAAAATTTCACATTTCTATTTAGAATGCTTGCAGAGAAATATTTAATTTTAAATTTCGGTGCACTGGCCACAAATGTAGAAGAATGCGTTTCTTTCGGAATTGCAATTAGTACATCATCCAATCATTATCTCAAAAAAAAATTGATAATCATGCATGAAGTTGTTCACTTTCACTGTTCGGCAGTTTCACCATCGTCTTTATAAATAAGGGAAGTGATACATGAGGAACCGTGCATTTAAACCATCTCAGACTTACTGGAATATTCAACAAGAATTTTTTTAATCGAACTTGCGCAGTTTTTAAAAGAATAATATACATATACTCACACAAGACAACAAGAAACTCTTGGTTATAATGATGATTCATTTCGTATGTAATCGTAATGCTTCCTTAATTCTAGAAGAATACAATGTCGTTTTCAGTTCCTACATTTTAATAATCTTTGTGATTTAGTGATTAAAAATTGAAGGATCCTTACTTCAAGCGGAGAGAAATAGTTAGAATGAAGTGTCATATATGTGATGAAAGAAATTTGCATTTGTCTCTATTTTTTAGGTCATTCTTTTGATGGATTAGTTGTCCTTTTGATTGATTATCCTAGTAGTTTTTATTTCCATATGTAACGCTGCTGTTATTTGGCAATAGCAATATTATGTAGTATTATTTGTTTCAAGGTTAAAAAAATAACCTGAAAGATGAAAAAATATTCAGATTTAGGTTTTTTGAAGGAGCATATGTAAAAATATAGATTGATAATAATGTTTGAAACCATCAAAGAATTCATAAATTAGGATGGCTAACAAACTTTTTCAACATTACAAAGACAAACTATTAAACAAGCAAACTTGCATTATGCAGTACTGATCTTTGACAGATAGACGAGAAACACACCTATGTATACATGATAATTAAAATATTTGAAAGTAGTAATGAAATTTCTTCTGATAGAGATATTTTATAAAGATTTGCAAAATTTCTATTCATTTCAGTGACAAACTATTATGTTTAATCAAATTCATTAGAGCAGTTTATTAGCAGATAATCGGAATGCATATTAAACATAAGGAGAAAGAGGTTAAAACATTTGAGAGTCTTAATGAAACCATTGACACGTATGCTATTAAATTTAGCAAAATTCTTCAGTATAATTTTGACTCAAGTGAAGAATATTTTTATATAATCTATTTAAACACATTTTAATGCATTTGTCAAGTAACAGGACTGAAATTTTGGATGATTGCATCAGTTGTACTTTTTCCAAGAATGAAACCATACTGATTTTGATCCAGAAAGTTATTTTTTTTAATAAGTGATAGAATAACCTCTGTGTAATCATTTTATCAAATATTTTCCTAATAATATCAAGAAGACAAATAGGTCGAAGAGCAGCTGGATCTGGGTCTTTTTAATTTGACTTGTTAACTAACACAACTTGTGCTATTTTCAATTTTTCAGGGAAATATCCATGATGAAGTCATCCGTTGTACAACAAAAATTTCGCTATTGCACTGAAATGCTTCTTTAATAATTCCTGCTGAAATACAATCCAGACTTACAGCGTTTTTGTTGTTTAAACTGTTGATAATATGTTTCACTTCGAATACTGAAAGTGGAGGACCATTTGGAGAATTTGTAAGAATTTGACTATTGCTATGAATATTTTCAAGAAAAGGCTTCAAATCGCCATCACCCGATGGGAAGTGAATTAAAGTAAAGCATCTGCCGCTTAATTAAGAGATTCGGTTAAAGATCCATCTGCTTTTTTAATTGCGCTGAGTTGTAAAGATCTACTGTCTGGAAATTTAGCCACATTACAATGAATTCCAAATGGTTCACTTGATATTACATTTTCACATAAACTGGGCCAATAATTTTTTTGCCCAATTTAAATTTATTCTGTACTTTGCCTCTGCTTCTTTAACTAGCATTCGAAGATACTTCTTATCTCTAATATCTTTGGCCTTGAAACAATTTTGTTTTTTGCTCTTCTCCCATTACTACTAGAATCTCTAGCATTATAGACCGCCGATTATGTTTTTCTCTTTAGATCAGAGTTTCCCAAACTTTTTTGTGTCGTAGACCCCTTGCCATGTTTTTCCGTATTGAATAGACCCCCTACTTACCTGATATTGATTTCCTGTAAATTTCTAACTGTAGTGAAGCTTACTGTTAAAAACTTAAAGTAAAAACAAATGTTAATTTATACATTTAGTAATTGAATTTAAATTTATACTACTCAAAATAAAATTTCGTATCTGTTATGTAAAATCTATGTAACATGAAATAAACATAAAATAAATTAACATAAGCAAAAAGTCAATATTTTTAATGAGAAGGATGAGCCTTTAACAATAAATTATCAACATTTGGCGTCAATTTTGTAAGGGTTAATCTTAAATCTTCTCGGCTAATGATGTCCAGTCTGTTTCTTTTATTCGTTAAGAGATTAGTAACAGCGCTAAACCCCTTTCCCACTAGGTATGACGATGGAAAGGAGATTAAAAATTTCCTTGCTATATTCCATAATACGGGATAAGTAACGGGTATGTTGCAAAGAAGCCAGAATTGCTGATATCCATTTTTAAACTGAACCTTAAGTTCTTCGTTTGTACTTAATTCTGTCAGTTCCTCCAGTCATTTCATGACCCCCAAATTTTTTTTCGCTGACGTAGACCCCTTGCAGGTTGTCATAGACCCCTAGGGGTCGATATAGACCACTTTGGGAATCACTGCTTTAGATTCTTATTTAACTTATTTAGTTTACTGTTTCTACAGGTAGATACAATAATTTTTGTTATGTTCTCAACATAAAAATTGAGGTTTTCATTTTGTATATTTACCATCTCTTGGAAATCTTTGATAAGCTGAAGTCAAAATTTTTGTAAATTTAAATTTTCTGTATATAATCCATCATTTTTTAACTTTTTTTATCGATCAGTTTAGAGTGAAAAACTTATACTATTATGGTAGCCGCATGTTGGTTCTGAATCGATTTTCCATCAAAAAAATGTTATCTGATAATATCGGATCACTGATGGTAATATCTAAGCCATGATCTTCCTTGGGAATCATTAAACGTAGAAAGAGGATTTTCATCATTTGAATAACAAGTCCTCTTGAGAGGAGAATTTCAAGTAATAAACGACCCCCAAAGTCTTCAAAATCCCCATACAATATTTTTCGCATTAAAATCTCATGTGATCAATACTCTATCCTGAGAATGCTGTAAACAGCTTTCCAATTCAGTTAAAGTAGTTATAATATTTTCAGAAGGAGGATAGTAAAGAGAGAGGATCATTAATGTTGATTTACGAAAAGGAATGGTTATTGCAATTATTGGGTTATTCGGAAAGTCATTTCGGTTTTTTTTTTGTCAAAATGAAAAGAAATTTTCGTTTAATGAATAAATTATTTATTAAATTATAAAATTGCCATTCTGGTCTAATACCTTTTGCCATATTTTTGGTAGTAACATGATTACACGCTCATAAAAGTTTTGGTCTTTGCTGTAAAAAAAACTGATCGAGGTGGTTTTTGGCCTCCTCATTTGAAGGAAAAATTTTGCAAATCAGTTCTGGTACTGATGTACTGTTAACACATCTTCTCCACACATATTGGCTAATTTATTTCTGGCTTGA